>BMAO01034060.1:0-134169 GCA_019973975.1 Trichonephila clavata
AAAATCATGATTTTCTTCGTCAAACATATTTTGGATAAAAATTTTTTAAAAATGAATCAACTGACATTCCAATTTCTTCATAAAATAAACAAAATATTCTCTTTACCATATAAGCACCAACGAAGACATCTGGTTTCACTTTCTGGAGGATGAAATCGACGTTTGCAATTTAACGGGACTAGCTCCAACTGCAATCATTTTAAATGCTCCATTTGCAATCAGGGGCTGAAAGACATTTAAAATTAAAATAAAGTTTCAAAATGAATTAAAAAACTGAGCAAATAAAGTACAAATAATATATTGTCGAACCCCCCCCCCCCGAAAAAAAATCATTGATAATTAGAAAACATCGCCAAATGCTGTAATAGTTTTTGTTTTAGAATGTGTGTATAAATATTTTCCACAATTGGGTGTCTATCGTGGCATTTAGCGACGTCTTTTGATTTGACGAAATTGGTCGATGGTAATACATGGAAATATCGTATAAATACAATTAATAATCTTAACATTTTAAAACTAACGTTTCTTTATTATAGAACAGAGCATAAAAAATTTATCAAGTATTTTCCATCACTAAAGAAAAAAAAGTGGTTTCTAATAACAAAAAAGCCATGTCTAGTTTGCTGCGTCAATGCCATTTGCTATTGTAATTTACTGAGTATAAAATTATTTTCAAGCGATGGCGCTCCTTTGAAAAATTTGCATTTTATTCAATAATTTGAAAAGGATATTTATCAATATACGTCTTTTGTGTAACATGCATATTTGAACGCTTCATTGAAACTCAAACACTTTGACAGGAAATCATAAGTGCTTTTTAATACTTTAAAAAGAAAAATACAAAGGCTCTGAAAGGGAAAAGAATTCTGAATGGTTGGAAAAGAAAACAGAATGTGAAGTTTGCATTGATATGTATTATAGGGCCCTGACTCATTGAAGCACATATTTATACAAATATTTGTTTTTCCTTCAAGTCTATTCTGCTTGTTTTCTTATATTCTGATTTACTTAAATGTTAAGTGTGCAGAGCAGACTATATTTCCGGTTTTTCCAAGGCGTTTTATCCGCTTTTTTTTAACACCTGCGATGAATTACTAATCACGATTCGACCCGTTGACCAATACTTATCCTGGCCTTGATATTTTGAAAAGCTTTTACTTCCGCTCTACCACATCACGCCCTTTCGAACAATATACTTAGTTTTCTATCGTTGTTTTCCCTATGGAGATCTAGAGCTGTTTTCAAAGATCAAGGTTGAGCGTTTGTATGTAGCACTATGACGCTCTGTTTAGAGAGAATGTGCATACTTTAACGGAGTTAGAAAACCATTATTTATATATGGTATTGTTATAAAGAATTTTTCATGAATGTATTCAAAAGCTCTATATATTATGAAATGATACTAATGAAATACTTTTGAATGCTAGTTATGAATGCATTGTTGGCCGTTTTATAACAATTCGAAGGTTTATGAACTATTATACTGCAAAAGTGGGCAAAATTTAACGCGTGTTTTGGTTATGTACTTATATTAATTTCTACAGGTGTGCTTTTCTATTCATTATACATTAAAATGAATAATACCGAATTAAAATAATGTGAAATGATTAGAAAATGCGTAAATCATATCCCAAAGAAAAGGTCAAAACTGATTTAATTTTGTTGATGCTGCATTAAAAGAAACCTCCAGAGATTTGTTAATAGTTAACAAGAATTGCTTTTGTTTAAAATGATAAAATAATAAGCATTTTTTAGCTGCTGTTAAATAAAGAAATTAGATTTAATATGTTGATAGTAAACACAAAAATATTTGTAAGTCTGTTACAAAGTTCTATTAAATTAACATGGAACACAAGACTAACTAAAATTTTAGACTGAAGAGGAATTGACATAAAAATAGTCGAAACATAAATCTTATGAAAGGAATAGGCATAAGATTCTAAAAATTGTCTTTCATATTTAAAAATTTGAGGAATTGACATAAAAATAGTCGAAACATAAATCTTATGAAAGGAATAGGCATAAGATTCTAAAAATTGTCTTTCATATTTAAAAATTGGTACTTGCGTATTATACGTCGGCAAATTTCGTCCAATCAAAAGACGTCGCCAAATGCCTCGATATGCAGCCAATAGTGGTAAACATTCTCACTCATGCACCTACATATTAACGGTGACAGCATTTGGCGATATTTTTTTAATTGATGACATCTTTTGATTTGATGAAATTGGTCGAGGGCTTAGCACGTAAGTATCAAAAATTTATTTTCTTAAAAAAATGTTTTTATGTAAATATTTTTTTATATAACTAGTTTTACCTGGTACGATTTCTTCTTTTCGAAAGTATCAATAATACTGGTGACAATGAAAGCGAATGTAACCTTGTACTTGTCCATGATGTCCCAAAAGGCAGTTTTGGAGAGGAAACATGGAAGACCATCATAAAGCAAAAGACTAGACCCCAACATTAGATTTCCCACGTACAGATTCCACAAATTCCAACCAACCTAAAAGAGATATTAATACAGCTTTTCCCAATTTAAAATATTAATAAATTAAATTGCTTTTTAGCATATTAAAAATATCAAATTTGTAGTTACGGTTGCATAGCCAATGTCACTGTGGTTCTATCAAGATTGTTATGAAGTCCGAAATCCCTGAGAAGAGGCAAAAATGTCTGGAAAGAACAGAGAAATTATTATTGCAACTCTTTGAATTATAAATTTATCAAATAACTATTTAATTTGAAAGTTTGGGGAGAAATTGTGACAGAAAATACAAATTTGAAGTTATTTATCAGCAGTAAGATTTTAGTTCAGCACTATATCTTATTCAACAAAAATTATTATTTTACCAAGAATAAATTTTAAATTCAAAATTTTACATTATCAGCAGAATTATGCAAAAATCTGAAATGAAATTCAACACTATCGGGTTAAAGCAATTTATTAGATATAAATAATTTTAGAACAAAAAGAATAAGACACTAAACTGAATAATATGCTGTTTCTAAAAGCCATCTGTCTGACGGTGTCAGATCGAGGCCCATGCACCAAATTCATTGTGGCATTGCACGCCATCCATGATTATTTTTCTATCTGTTAAAAATATCAACTGTCTTACATATTTTTATTCAAAGAAAAAATGATACTTACTCCAGCGAATGTACAAGACCCTTTGGAAGACCTGTGGTGCCAGATGTGAAGTTGATAAAAACAGGATGATCAAATGGAAATTGTTCAAATACGAGATCGGGAACGCTTCCATCAGCATTTTTACCACCAGAGAGAAAATCGTCAAGGAAGCAACTGAAAATAATGTATAAATAAACATAAAATTAAAATCTAACAAGGCTTTAAGAATCTTTCTAATCCCAAATTATTGTTGTAAGATATTTGCAATCAAGCAAATAGAGTATCTTTAATAATTATATAAAATCATATTCAAATTAAAATAACCTTAAATATTAAAATGTTTAAAACACTTAACATTTACATTTATCACCCCTTATATTTTATCAGCAAACAGATTATACTGAAAGCTATAGAAACCAAGAATCAATTTTATGAGTCCAGCTTTCTTAACGCGGAATGTAATTGTGGTTGTTTTCGTAAATTAGTGTATACTTTACCCATCTTGCCTATAACCAAAATTAAATTATAAGAAATGTTTATTTGAAAATGTTTACCGGAAACGCGATAATATACTAGAAAAAGTTAATGAAATACCAGAAAACCAGAGATTCAGTGATATGACACCGGTGTTTATATACACAATGATATAATAACAGCATTTTAGAATTTTAATTTAGAAGTTAACTTATTTTTTGAAAGTCAAGTGTACTTTCTGGATTTTCAGAAATCTAAATTTCAACAGAATTCCTGAAAAGAGTAAAAGCTAACAGTTTATCCTTGGAAAGTTTGTGCAACATAAATAAGACTAAGCAATCTGGAAAGAAAAATAAATTTGAGAAATATTATTTGTTATTTTAACCTAAATAAAATCTCGCATCCAGAATCTGGATTTTTTAGAAACAAAGCATCTGGATTCCAGGTGCCTTTGTTTACAATGGATTATGGGTAGCGTTTTAAAAGTAAACAATCCGATTTTGCAGTAATGTCAAAACAATGATATATTCCTTAATTGTCCACTCTTCAGAAATAATATTTTTTAAAAATAAAATATCGAATTAATATTACAATTAGTAAGCTTTTGGTGTTGTTTGAACGGCATGAAATGGGAAATGTGCGTTGTGAATGGTATTTAAAGGTACAAAAAAAGTAAAAGGATTTTACTTTCTTCAGGCGAAAAAGAAAAGTGAAATAAAACTATCGCTCAAAAAAATGAAGTAATTGGTATTGTAATAAAATAGAGCATGCAATTAGTTCATTGATGAGCGAAATTGTGCATCGATATCGTTGAGGTATTTGATATTAGTTGGAATCATAATTCATTAAAATATTAATCGATGATTGATGATTTTATTGTTCTATTTCCTTACCTATGTTATTGTTAATGCTCAATTACGCCCAATTAAACGCTTATCAGATTGTAAGCTTTATGCTAATGATGACATAATTATAATGAATTATTTCAACTCTAATGACGAATGATTTTAATTGCTATGAATTTATTACTCAATCATGGTAATCAAGATGTTAATGCAACAAAAACATTAATCATTTTCTTTTGTTCCCTATGGTCAGTGCCTCTATCACTATCTTTACCAAAACCAGCGACTAGTGATCAATTGATCTAGCTCCGATTTCAGTATCTGTGCCACTAAAATGCTACTTCGGTAATTGAGAAATTATTTATTCAAATTTCTGGGCGATTAATTTTTTGTATGATCGATGAATATTGAAGGCACTTATCAATGCATATTATTTTTAAATTTTTACGCGTGTCATAGTAACTTAAACAGCATCTCTGAAAAATATATCAGGAAAATTTTTGCAATATAATCTCTGGAATTTATATACGTATTTGTAAAAGAAACTGATATTTTTTTTGTGTGTAAAATTATAACATTTGCGTAATTTGAGTTGCTAATTCGTTCTAATAAAACTATAAATATTTTTACCTGTTATTTACTGCACTTATATCTTTTAATTTAGATTCTTCTTTGGTTGGAATAATGATAACCTTTTCAATACAGTCGTGACCTATGAAGAATAGAACAAAAATATACGTTTATTATATTTGGTATCTTAAAGAAACACACGATAAATTAGTTTTAAAATATTATCAATAAAAAGTTTTTATTTTTCACAATTTTTTTTCAAAATTAGTTTTTGTCCACAATTTAAAAAAAAAAAAACACCACTTTCTACGATAAAGAAAATGAATTAATTTTTGTATGATAATTTTCTTTTAGTAATTGAGAGTATTACTCCAAAAATGTATGTCAAAATATCAAAATATTTATAATATACTAAATTCAGATCCAGTGCATAGAACGCAGAAAAAAAAAAGTATGCAATGATCGATAATCCCTTCTAAGTGACAGTTTTGATTGTTTACATCTAGTGACATCATTTTGATTGGCTACCACATTTGGCAACATCATTCTGAATGTTACATTTTTCTTTCATTGTTCATTGAACAATCATTGGGATCTAGACTCAAAATTCTTAAAGTTAGAAGAGATATTATTCTTTAATTGAATCCACGATTTTTCATGAAAAGATCAATGCTTCAAAGTAGTTTGATTTTCACAGGAATTTACAAGTCAAGTTGTAATTTTCGGTTTCTACTTGATCCTTGAAGGTTTATCTATATTAAAGAAATCATGTTATCGCAGCAAAAATAATAATTAAAATAATCATACCATTTACAATCTCTGGAAGTCTTTCTAGAATATCGATTTCATCCTTATTGAATTGGAACCTATCCACCGTGATCAAGAACTTCGGTTTCATGATGTCCATGATTGCTGCCACAGCCTGAAATTCATATACTGTAATTATGAATCTGTTACCAGCAACAATTACTAAATATGCCGTATATTCATTCTAAATATATATATATATATATAAACCATTTCTTTACCTTTGCTCCGTAAAATGGTAGAGGACCTCCGAACATTGCTCCGATACTTGCTGCCGCTAACATGGCATAAATAGCCTCTCGTCTATTAGACATATAACCTAAAGCAAAAAGTACAAAAATAAGCAACAAAATATAAGAACTTTGAATCGATTCTTAATTTTCCCAGTTGATGAAATCGTCTGCGTGTGAAAGAAGTTCAAAAATATTAAAAGGTTAGCAGTCATTTTAGTAACATTTCTAGATGGAATAATATTTTTTGAAAACATATAATCGTATACAACATTCTCTTTTATTGAAATGATATATGCAAATGCTTGGTATTGCTACATGCTCAAAAAGATGTTACTCCCGACGAATGAAGAACATACATAACAGATATGCCTAAATTTTTTAAATGAATTATTCGCAAATAAATTTAATAAAGCATCTTCGCTGTATTTATGAGTGTATTCTTTTGACCATCACTTTTAAAATTTAAGACGAACAGCTATTTTCAGAGGCGTGATTTTGAAATATTATGAATTAGAATGCGCACATAAAAACGTTTTAAGAATATTATTACAAGAAAAAATGATTTAAATGCAGTTTGGGGGGGGGATGAAGATAGAATGACATAATTTCAAAATATTCTCGTTTTATGAAAAATCTTTATTTTTTTAAATTATAATTTGCCTATATATAGGTGAGACTTCTCTACAGAGACTGAACTAAAAGTTTTAAAAATTCACATTATTTTTGGAGTTACACACGATCAATTCAAATAACATCAGGTGTGTTTTTCGTTAAAATTTCTTTCTCTACTTCGATATATTAAAATATGAACGCACACAAATCCAGTTCTAGATTATACATTTTAAAAATTCTAGTTCATGTTTGTAGAGAAACCTGAATATAGAAGAACATAGAATATTATTATGGCAGCATTTTTCGGTTAAAGTGTAGTATGGCGATGTCAATTACTTTTGGCGACCAAAATCGATCGCCAAGCAACTTCACTTAGCGATAGGTGTCCGGAAGCTGGAATGAATTCTTTATCTCACCATAATATCTATATAAAAATCGCCAAATCCAAAGAAAAATCGCCAAATTCAATTCCCCCTATACTACACTTTAACCGCATTTTTCATATGAGAAGAATGTTTTGAAAATATGCCATTCTTCATTTTTTGCCAAGAAATAGCATTTATTGTAATAATATTCTTAAGATAATTTTATATGCATATTCTAATTCCAGTGACACTAAACATAAAAAAGCATTATTCATAAATATGCTTATTAAAAATCACAGTTCCGAACTTAGTCAGACACCTTAACTTGCCTGATAAATGTGCTACGTAATATATATGTTTATAGTTAATAATAATTTAATTTCAAAGGGTGTATAAAGGGACTTCCAATAGCTTTCAAGGCGTAATTTTATGTTTAAATTTCAATATACATGTTATATCAGTTTTTTAATCAGAATTATATTTTAATTCATACAAATGTCAAGGTTTCATATGCTGAATTAGGATACTCGTTATGTGTTCAATAACACTTGCTACACGCAAAGAGTGTACATATATAAACACAGCTATTTGATAGCGTCACGACTTATTTGTAGGGATATTTATTGTATTATTTTGTTGTTTGGCAACATAAATGCACATATTTTTTACAACTTGTTTTCCCAAATACGATTGAAATACTCTCTAGAGTATAATTTCTGTTGTCCATTTAATAGAACTCAAATTAAACGTTTTACAAATTGCCCTTGAGGAAAAGAAATGACTACGAGAGAGAGAGAGAGAGAGAGAGATACGATTTAAGAATTATAGTTTTGTAAAAAAACGCATGTTGCCTCGTTTTTGGAACGCGGCTTAATTGTGTTTTAATGGATGCTTTGTTACTTACAAGCAACTCTGTCCCCTTTCTGAAGGCCAATCCTCTTGAAGGCAGCAGCGTACAGCTGCACTTCCTCAAACATCTGGGCGAAGGTCACATTGTCTTCATTTCCATCTTCATCTGAAATTTGAATATGGATGATTAACAATCTCATCTGATAAATTTTACCTTGGAATAGATCGATTAATCGAAACGGGCTGGGCAATATAATTACAAAAATAAAATTGGCCATTTTTGATTTTGAAAATTTGTCATAGGAAGAATAAGCGTGAAAATATTTAGCAAATTAGTAAAACCTTAAGAATTTATTGATTAATGATCTAAATTGCATTATTAATTACAGAGATAAAATGTTTTAATTAGTCTAATTTATGGTGATTAGCATTTCTGATGGATTTAATTAGTAGTTACTTATATTATGAATTTTCCTTACAAATGTGTTTCAAAACCATCACTGTGATTTCAGAACCGCTTGTGCCGTAGCATTTTATCTCCAAATAGTGATTGAAATTTTAAAATTTTAAAGTTCAGAGCTTAGAATATAACAATTACAAAATTTCCGTGCACTTTAAAAATATTTTTACCAGCTATTTTTTAATTTATAGAAAATTTGAGAGGGTTATTTTAATGCCGTTTTCGCCATATGTACGAGAGCGAGAACTTAACGCGGAGCACATTTTCGGACAGAAAAAATGCTTCAATTTTTATAAAAATTTGGAGCATTGTATAACTTATGCATTTGTTTATAATATAGTGTTTTAAAGTTTCAAAATATTTCGTAAATAATTAGTTTTTCTTTTTGACATGTAAAGGGAAAGCTCATTTAGCATCACGGTATAGGAGAAAAAAAATGTAAAACACATTTTATAAAAGGAAAAAGGCGTTAACTCGGATAGCAATGTGTAATATGATAAAATAAGTAATTTTCTACAGGATAGCGAAGCCAGAATACAATATTAATGTTTGAGTACTTTTACATCTGAAAAAATATTCCGAATTCGGGTCCTGTTCTTTAACATTAGCCAAAGAGAGCCTTAAATTGTTTGGATGTTAAATATACATTTTAATTACATAATAGTAAAATTGGGACTTTTTTTTTTACCTTAGAGAGTGGAAGTAATTATACACAGTAATCCGCCTTTTAATGTTTTGAACACAATAATATCTCACTTTTGAAAAAGTTATTCATTTTTATAGTTTTATTCTAATACTGTATAAGAGTTATAGAAATCAAGTAAGAATTGGCTTAAGAAATAGAAAGAAAGGGATTTGAGGGATAAAAAATATCTCTTAAATTACTTATTAGTAATGAAGAATATAAGGAATAATTCTTCTGATAATTTATTTTTATTTAATTGCAAATCCATTTTTTAGCCAAATTGAATCGATCTGAAGACTTCCACTTAAAAAAAAAATTTTTTTTTTTTAGTTTTATACCAGTATGCGGTCTATCAATAAGAATATCATTAAAAATCAAGGGAAATTATATAAATTAATATATTTTCCAATAAATATTTAAATCATCCTTTTTAAAACGAGTGGTATCATTATCTTATGCAAATAATTAAATTTTACAGAAATGATATAGCATTGAATCAATCAATGATAAGGAATATAAAATTTTACATTTTTTTATTTGAATTCGTCACTCTAAATTTTGAGTATGTTTTTTTAAAGATAGCTCAATTATATTAGAATAAAATGCATAAATATAGTTAATTTGATCAGTTGTAATCTCAAATTATTTTAAAAATATTTTTACTGACGCAAAATTTAAAAAATATTCTTGAGAAAATGCTGGAAATAATCCTTTCAGATCAAATTTGAATGAACAAATTATGTAATAAAACTATTACATTACACCAAATAAGAAATTTTTCTTGTTGAGAGGTATGACAATTTTATCGGCTTAGATTTCAGTAATATAACTCGGGTAGAAAAAAAAGACATTTCTTTATATTGTGTAAAACAAAAGATAGATGGCAGCACGAAACTTTCGTTTTGGAAAATGCACAATGGAATACTTTGTAGTTTCATTACGACTTTAGCATATTTTACGAAAATGTAACTTATTTATGACACTGACATTTGAAACTGAATAAGTTGTTATTCTTCTGTGAGTTTTCAAAATTTGCAAATTTTGTGGCGACAAAAAAAAAAAAAAAAAAAAAAAAAAAAAAAAAAAAAACATATATGTGTGTGTGTGTCTATTTGGCAAATTATTTCTTGGATATTTAAAATTTAAATTCATGTAATTGCAGACTAATTAAGGAATATTAATGCTTGTAAAATTATAAGAATATGATAAAGATTATTTTTTCATTGTAAAAATAATTTTGCTCTTTGATGCTATCCTATAAAGATCATTTATACATACAATTGCCGGTGGGAACATTTACAATAAAATGCAGTTGTAGGAATAAATTGGATTGAAAATATAAGTTTTAAAATACAATATTTGAATAATTTCTTATAGGCAACTATGACCGTTACCTAAAATTTTATAATTTAATAAATTTAATTTAATATGATTGAGTAGATAAATTGAATAAAAAGAAAATAATTATATAAATTTACGAAAAAAACACATGATTTTGAAATAGTTTGTAATACATATAAAGTAATAAAAAAGCTTACCAACACAGATGAGAGCGACTCCATCATCGCGATAACGAAGAATGTTCTCTGCATAGTTAAGCTCTGCACCTGGAAACCATTCAACATCAATGATTCGATCTCCTTTCCTTCTTGAAGGCTAAAATAAAATAATAAAAAAACATTATTATTATTTATTATCGTCGTCTAGCCGAGCTGATGCACATTACATCTGTCGCGACTCAAATCCCTTACATTGGTGATTTATGGAAGCTTGGAGAGTGAAGTCAGCTATCGTCCTCGTCACTTGCCCGTGGTTGAAAAATTTTGTTCGTCGCCAATAAACTTTGTTTTGCGACCAACTTTTTGCATAACTTCTAATTTAACTTAAATTTTTCCGATTTTATTCACTTTGTGCAACTCATTGTAGAATGACAGCAGTGGTGCACACAAGGGTAGGATCCATAATTCCGGCACCCTTCCCCTAGGCCTTTGATTTTTTGATTGATTATAATGCTATATGAAGCCCAGTGGCTGAGTGGTAGTGTATGGCTCTTCCACACCACAGGTCCGGGGTTCAAATTCCGGGCTGGGCAAGGTCATCTCAGCCTTTCATCTCTTCAGTGGGTCGATGAGTGGGTAACAAGCTTGTTTGGGAACAAAACACTTGGTGGTTTCACGTCAGACTGACCACTTAATCGAAACATCTACACATGCACCCCAACGCATAAGGTCACGTAAACTGAAATAGGCACAGTAGGTCTTGGCTCTCATCGGCTGTTGCGCCACTATGTATATAGTACGTAAAATTTAACTAAGCATTTGTTAATAATTTATTTTACTAATTAATACTAATTATTTTTTCAATTTTTTACTTAGTACTGCTTTTTGCTCCCGACAATCCACAAAATCAAAAAATGATGTTTGGTGGCCCAAAATTTATGGGGTATGATATGAGAAGATAACCCCCCCCCCTCCCTCTTGAAAAATTCCTGGGTACTCCACTGAATGACAGCTATTCCTCACTTAAAAATTAAGCACTATTTCAGCTTCCATCCAAGTGAATGTCTGAATTTATCTCAATTGTTATCAGCTTTTTTTTATTTATATATAAATATTTTAAGAATAATTTTTGCATTGGAGAGATTTATTCGAAATTATTTGTGACTCTAGTGATTATTTGTTTACTTCGAGTGGGTGCGGGTATCAGAATGTTTTCACGTCTTGAAGCCAAATTAACTTGTTTACTCTAAATATACACATTTACTTACTATTCTATAAATATTGATCAAATAACAAGTTAAATAACTGTAAATTTACTTCGGTTTCCAGAAAGAAGACGGATAGAGTAAATCTTGTGTGTGAACAGTTATGTTTATTAAATATTATAATAAAAGCGACGAAATGCGTAACAGATTTTTAAAAAAAATACCGAAAGAAATATTTTTAGAAGGAAGGTCATAAGTATGTACAAATATATAATAGAGAGTTTCTCTGCTCATAAAATTAGCGCTTTGCTCAGTTCCAATGTCGAAATCAACTTTTTAAGAAGTCTTTTTGTTTCTTGTTAAATTATGATTGATTTAGGCGTGTCTTCTTTTATTCGTAATATCACTAATAAATTTTACTCGTCCACGCCGGGTGTGTAAATATATAAATTCACTTCAAAAGCTTTCCTTCCTAATAAAAGTATCCAAATAAAAAACTGAAGAATTTTGAATTTAAAGTGGCACTTAAATAATAGTTACACAACATTTTGATTATCCTTATGTCGAAACAAATTCTTGGAGAGGTTTTTAGGAATTATTTCCTCACATTAAAATTGAATTTAAATATACTTAGAGCATGCTAAGCATTAAATTTTCAATATTCAGAGAAAAGCACAGCAATAGCAGGATTCATATTTCTCATATGACGTCTCATTAAAACATATCTTCATATTTGCATATAATCTCTGTTTCCGTTTCTCTATATTGAACTTAATTGATATAATATTAAGGAAGGAAATATCATAAGTTGTGTATGTTCTTTTCCAGATTTTCCATTTTCGCGTCTTTTAGTTATAAAGTTCGTATTTCGTACAAATGTTCAAATCTATAGAATGTTACATGCTCCTGATGCAACAACAGGGTCATTTATTAGTATTTTGTGAACATTGTTTTGAATGTTACTTTTCTTTGTGTACAATATACTTGAAATAAAATAAATACATTATACTAAGGAAATCACCTGAGTGTAGGGCTTTGAAGAGATGACTCCGTAAAATTTCCAGATTTCTTCCCAGAACTGTGAATAATTTTTAATTGACCACTCATGGAAATCCCAGTAGGTTTCTGAAAAGGAAATAAAAGAAAATTCATTTACACATAAAATAATTGGGATACACTTCGATTTTTGGTTCATGGTTGATATGAACTAAATAAACATAAACTGTTTCAATGAAACTTTCTATTTTTTTTATTCAATATATAATGAAGTAGATATGCAGATTAAATGTTGCATAATATTAATTTTTCCTTTTTTGAGAAAATTTTTCTGCACATTTACTTTAGTAATTATACTTAAAAATAATTTTGAATCACAATACAGAAGAAATTATAAAGTCACAATTTAATTGCTTTTTTAAATTAAGTGCTTTCGCTTTTTCATTACAATTTTATTTAGTAACATGAATTCCTTATGTTGGTTTTTCAATGAAAAAAAAACTAAAATGAACAAATTAATTAGCTTTTGCTAATTCTAAAATTTAATCGAAAAGCAAACCAAGTTTATTTATAAAGGGAATATATTTTCGACAATAATGATCTTACAGAAAGGAATTTTCAAAGTTAGTAATAATATAGTGTAGAATTTTCTTTGAAAAGAAAAAAATTGTTCTCCTTTTCTACCAATTTGTTTTTTATTGAATACTGTAATACCGAAAACATTTTCTTAAATGATTTATTTCACTGCAGACAAAATGTTTTAAGCGCGATGTTAAGGACTGTACCTCGAATTCAGATCTATTTTTCAGATTAAAAACAACTCTAAAAATAATAATATATTCCAATTTAACTATCATATAGAAAGCAGTTTAATTTTAAATCAATTAGTTCATATTTTACGTTACAAATTAAGTTCAATGTATCATCTCCTATGCTGCAAGGATAAATAGGGATTTTATATACTAAAGCAAAAAAACAGATTAATCAAATTCTTCTAGATTTTATATGTAAGGACATATAGTAGACTAAAAGAATGTATGTGTTACAAATTCACAAATTTTTGTGAAATATGAGTCCTTTAAGCTGAGTGACCGTGTGGTAGCGTATCGCGCTTCCGCACCACAGGTCCGGGGTTCTATCCTCGGGCTGGGCTAGGTCGATCCAGCCTTTCATCCCTTCAGTGGGTTGATAAATGTGTACCAAACTTGCTTGGGGATTAAAAAACTGGTGGTTTGCGTCAGATTGACAACCTGATCGGGACATCTGCGCATACACCTCAGCGCCCAATGGTCACGTATACTGGGATGGGCCCAGTAGGCCTTGGCCTTCATGGACTGTTGTGCCACTGAGTTTAGGTTTATGAGTTCTTTTCTTGCCCGAAATTAATACCTGTGTTTTGTTCGGTATCCTTGAAATAAGTAAAAGGCAATCTTAAAAAAATGGTGAAATGGATGAAGAAAAACTTCGGAAAAAAGTGATTCGAATAGTACACCACGTCACTTGATTATAATTACTGAACGGCCTGGCTTATCAGATAGATACCAAGGGAAAGGAATTACACAATATCCCCTTTTGTAGAGCCGTAGTAAAGTGGTGATACAATTAAATGGAATTTTAAACCAATCTGAGAAAATTCACTCGTCTAGAAATTGAGATAAATTAAACAAAAACATTACAAAAATAGGGCATTCCTTTCTTCGGTATTTTTAAATAATATTCTTGAATGAAAAAAAATCGGACAAAAATACTCAAAACAAATTTTTTTAGTTATTATATTGTCTTTTAAACAAAAATTCACAATTAACGGTAATTCGCTTGGTGTAGGTTGCAATGTTTTCCTCCAGTGGAACACAAAGTACATGTAAGCGTGAAAACACTCACTTTGGAATTTTTGCTTCTTTTGTGAAAATAAGTGTTTGTTTTCCTTTTCTTTTTCTTAAGGATTAGCAAAAAGTCCGAGACATACTTTTCAGATACGAAAAGAAGGTAAGCGGACAATTGAATTGCGGAGCTTTGTTCAAACGGAATGGACATGGAAGTCTTTGAATTCTTGCAATTTGACATCGACCATTATCCAAAGAGGGTCGAAACAATGATTAAATCTTTTGAATCCGTTACGGATGGATAGACCAGACGACTGAGACACTCGAAGTGCTTTATTATACAGACACTTCCTTTCATAATATCATGAATTAATAAAAAAATAAATATTTAAACAATTTTTTAAATGCATTGTATTTAAAAATGTCACATGTCATTAACTCTGGGATAAAAATGAAACTTAACTGAGTAACAATTTTCAAAATAAATAAACAATGAAAACAGTAATATGGTTATAAATGAAATGCCTAATTTTATAACCAATAGAAAAAATGTAATACGATTACATTTTTTCTTTAAGTATTGCACCGATTAAATATTCAGTGGACTTCTGACTTAAAATATCACAATGAATATCTGAAGCAGCGAAAACTTCATTGACCACTAAATGTATAATTTTATGTTGGGACGATCACTGATATCATTGACCACTATATGGCACATCACTATGACTATATTGCCACTTTTTTATTGCGTCTATTTACATTTCCATATCACTGAAAAGGAATATCTCAAAAAGCAAGAACAAACCGGAAATGCAAAATAATATCATCGAACTAAAGTGGTATGCCGACCTCTTACCATGATTGCCAACTTTCACTTTCAAATGTCGCTCATTACATCTGCAAAAATAGCTAAAAAGTCGCTAAAATCAGCATGAATCTCGCTAAAAGCATAAGCTAAAATTTAAAAAAAAGTATAATTCATATTTTATTATACGTTTTGCCACGACATTTTTGAGACTGAATCTTCATAAAAATATAAATAATGTCCCAATTTTACTACGGATCATCAAAAATTTTCACGGATCACCTGTTAGCGGCCATTGATCTAAGGATAGTGTAGCATATGTATATTGTTGCTTGAAAACAACTGGTATTTAATGCATTATATTAGTTTTATAAGAGTAAACTTACCAAATTTAACTCCATATTTGTCTTGGATAATATTCTGGAGTTTTTCCATCTGTGTCCCTGAAACCTTTTTGTTCCATATTTCTCGGGTACCAGCGGAAATAATGTCGACTAAACCTTTCTTGCCTTTTGCTGAAAATAAAAAAAATATATTGATTTATATTCGAAGAAAATATTTTGAAAAATATCAAAAATACTTAAAAAAATTTTGAACTATTTGAAGAAACTCATAATTCAGCTGCATATTTTTATTCTAAACATATCAGAAATTTTTTTTCGGGTCATCACGTACGTAATTAAATAAAGTATATTTTTCGTTAAATTATTAAAATTTTTTTTAATGGATAGATTAAAGTTATATTGAGTTTTAACTGATTCTATGTAAAAGTTGTATTTTATTATAGTTAAATTTTGTTTCATTTAATCATTGAAACAGTTTAACGTTGTAATAAAATGCACATTAATTTACAGCTTTAATTTTATGAGTTATATGGCTGCCGTTGCTGTCGAATAAGAATTATTTTCTTGTAACTTTTTAGACACCCAGAAAACTGACTAAAAATATTTTTAAAAACTCTAGTCTAGCATTTTTTAAAACAAACATTTTCTTGCCTCAAATAAATATTTCAGTTGGTGGTATTTCTTTATTAAGAAATCAAAAATACCAGTAATTATTTTCAAATATAATTAAGAATTGAATAATAAATAGAAAGAATGCTCATTTTGTTTGAATATTTCCTCCCCCAAAAGCTGCATGTATCAGTTTGAAATACCGATTGTATTTGAATAATCGATTTCAAACAAGAAATAGAAAAAAGTAGAAGCATAATTTATTTTGTATCTTGCCAAGATGAATCTTTCTTAAAAATAAATTAAAATGGAAATAAATCGTGTAAGATTGATATCAGAAAAGTAATTCACAGATAAAGTTATTACAAATCCCACCCCTTCAATCTCAAAATTGAATTTTTAATCACAAAAATTCAAAGGAATATTTATGCGCAATTTATACCCCCATTAAATGCATCAACAATAAATAAGACTAGAGTATTTCACGATTAAAGTTTCCTATTAAATTTTACTGTAAAATAACCCGATGTATTACAAAGAAACTTTTCAATTCCTGTAATTTCAAAAGCATTGTTAATCTGCCCATTTAACCACTCTTTTTTTACTCCCATTGAAAAACCAAATGCGCTTTACAAAAAAAATAAAGAAATTCTATTAAACTGAAGTGAGCTGCAGAGGAACACGTCACTCTGAATTAATTCACAGCTCTCTGTACTCTCTATTACTTGTTATCACGCTCAGCGATTTAACTTTCAGCAACGATTCACGAAGCCGTTAAAAGCAGAACATTCAGGTGAAATTGGCCATCGTTATCAACTTTTCACTTTCTTTGTCGCTTCAAGGGTTGAATAATAAAAACCGGTGCTACTGTATTAAAGGCAGATAAAAAAATCTTTCAGATAGTAAAAAAAAATGAATAAAAGGAGAAAAAAGTAAGAAATTGCTGACTACTTTCCTTTAGAGGCCCCCGAACAACTAAAAAGCACTGCGATGAGAGGTGGACATGCTATCTTTGATGAAATACAGGACAAGGTAACAGGCGTTTCACAATTTCGTGGATATATCCAATTCGGTGGGAATTTGTCAAAAGAAAAGTGATTAATACTGTTAATGAAAGAATCTCCCTCCCCTCCTTTTTCTTGGGTGCATCGTCCGAATGGAAAGTAGGTCAAGCCAGTCGGAAAATTTTCTTCAAATTATTACGAAATGACCTATTGAACGTTTTGCTTTTTTGTGGTTGGTTTGTGTGTGGTCTATTCGGGCGTCAAATGGTTGAAAATGAAAAATTTAGGAGAAGAATTAAAAACGTTGCTATGTGACTTTGAATGGCTTAGGAATAGTTAAAGATATTCAAAATTTTGAAAATGAAATTTAGAGAATAATTAGATATTTTAAGAGTCATTTATATAGCTGTTTCTTCTAATATTTCTTTCTCTTCACTTTCAATTGAAAGCGTGAATAGAAATACGTTGAAAGCACTTAGCACAAATATGCTAAAAATTCATTTTATAAATTATGTTACGTAATAAAATAATTAAAATAAATCAAAAATAAAATAATTAATTATTTAAAAAATAAATAATATATTTATTATAATTTTTTTCTTAAAAAGAGAAAATTATATATTTTGTTCATGTGATAGGATTTTAAATTTTTTTTCAATCTGATGGATTGCTAAGCTCTTTTTTTAGAAAAAAATTGAAAATCACGGAAATTTTAATCTAAAATTTTGGGTTTAAAAAATCTTACCATCGCAAAATTAGATGAAATACAACTAATTTCATGAAAACTTTTTCGCGCGGGTGGATTCATCTTAAAGAAAAGTATTTGTAAGACATCTAAACTTATTCCAGAGTTCATAATATTTAAACCATTGACAAATCAGGAAACAAAATGATGGAATACTGCTTTTGTAAAATACTTATTATATTGGAACTATTTTTATCACAAGCCCTTTATAACATTGAACAAAAAAGATCCATAATAAAGGAATGACATCCAATATATTGTAATTAACAATTTTAATTATGTTAATAATTCGACATCAGAGAAACTAATATAATTTTGAACGAAACTATTAGTAATTAGAAGAAAAGGGGAAATTACGTAGACATTTGTGTTTCTAATTATTTTCTATTAAGGAATGGAAAACGTACTTGGAATGAGGTTTTTAGTATGTTTAACTTTCTTCGTTTTTATAGATTCTTATGTATGATATTCCTAAGCACAGAAAAAGCAGCTACATTTAAATTAAAATAATTATTTCTGTTCTTAGAAAAGCGATTGAGTATTTTATTTAATATTTCACAAACAAGGGTAATTTATTTTAGCAAAATATGGTTTATCTTAAATTAAGATTTATCTAAAAAATGAACTGAACTTGGCGTTTAATGTGACTTGTTGAATTTTTACAAACTATGAAGAGATGAATAATACACGATAAAAATGAATTGGATTTTGAACATGTTGTAAATCTTGTTGAATTTGACATACGCAAATTACAGTCAAAACTTCAACTCAATAAAAAATAATAAACTCTGCTTAAGACTTTGACAGTGATGATTTTCAAAGCTTTTTTTAAAAGAATGATTTGCAATTCAAATATTTTCCATGTTGATTAAAAATCCCTTTTATATTTATCTAATAAAACAAATTAAAAATCAGCAAAACTAGGTAACATATATACTACAGAACAATGCTTACATCTATACTTTTATTGTTTTTTAAAATAGAAACAAAATAATAGTCCTACTTTATGTAGTAAGTATTCGGCTGATGCAACTTAAAAAGAATTTCCATACCTTATCGAAGTCAAATCGAAAATTAGTACTATTTAATGGGAGATAAGAATGAAACCTGGCTTTGAAACAGGTCGTAATGCTCAAATGTGAAGGCTGAATCGTTACGATTACAAAGTGATTTGATGTTGCGGGTTGGTTTTGTAACAAAAGAAATGGTTAAGCTTGTCCGATAGACTTTCTCGCTGTCTTATCTGCTGTGTATCAAAACTTTCGTAATGGATTTAAAAAGCTGGTGTAAATACCGTTTTCTTTCAATCTACAAGGTAAAAACGAGAAAAATTTGTTTTGAAATGGAATTTTTTGGGAATGTTTTATATGATTGGTGGGTTGAAAATATACATTACTTTGATATCGTTCAGAATTTTGGGTAATAGTTTTCCAATAATTTTTATGATGAACGATCTACATGCACTGCTTTATTATTGTAATAGGAAAACAATTTAAAGGTCATAGTCGCAAATTCTACATTTGTGTCTTACAAAAGAAGCTTACAAATCGGTTACTTTAAAAACTTATTGTAATACGAAAATTATTTAAATAGCATAGACTCTCAAATGCTACATCTGGAAGTTTACGAAATGATCATACAAATAAGTTACATCGTAAAGTTTATTATATAGATATGTATTGTAATTTTTTCTGAGAACTTTTAAGTTTTCGAATTAAGTATTTCAAGTATTTTATGTATTTTTGTTTCGTAAGGGATTTATAATGGTCATTTTTTAAAGACCAAGGGAAAAAATGCTAAAAAGATTGGTGGTTGATAGTTGACAATTTATTCTGTCATTGTTTACAGAAATTAACAAAAACCTTTATTTGAACAAATTTTAAAATAAAATTTAGCGTAGGCGAGGAGTTGATCTTTTTATCAAAAACATTCTCTGAACATCCAAGTTTAAGAAATTTTTCTTTTGAATGAAAAATTTATTGATATAAAACGCTAACAAGGCTTTGAAACAATAAGATTTCCCGTTTTTAGGTATGTGGGTTCAAAAAGAATAACATTATTTAAATTCATTTAAACAACTTGATTTTAATTATAGATAAAGCCTAAGCTGCATGTTTTTAAAATTATATCACCATATTTATAACTTTACATGAAGTGAAATTGCATACAAAATTTTTTAAAGTAATTTCTCAGAAGTTTCATTAAATATTTAGCTTTTGGTATTGCAAGTGTTCTTTTTTGTTGCATTTTTAAATACATTTTTGAGTGTATTTTTTTTATTGGCTCAGTTAAATAATAATAATAATAATCAATTAATATGACTAATATATATTAATTAATATGGACTATTAATTAACTTGTTTATAAATTAAGAATTATTCCAAAAGGTGATTCTTTTTCACTATCTTATTTAGGCTATCATTTGAGATTCAAATTTTATGCAAAAAAGTAAGTATTACACGTCTATCAATCTTGTTAAACAAAAGTTAGTAAGTACATTTTAAATAAAATCTTTCCTTCTTGACTGCTTGGGTTTCCCTCTCAACTCATCTCTATTCCAAACGATATGCTTAGAATTCCACGCACCGGAAGTTTTTGTGAAACCCATGTCTCACCTCGAGGGAATTGACTTTTTCATGGGGTCTAAAGTGTTTCAAACAGGTTGGACAGGCGACACTAACATTCTGGGTTTATGGGTTGCACGTGATGCTGCGATTTCGAAAGAATACTTCTGTACCGAAGACGATTGCAGACGATTTTCTTTCTTTCTTTTTTTCTAATTCTCTAAAGATAGAACGTTCGCCTGATGATGCATTGTCCAAGTGACATTGAACTGGACTGCTCGCAGGGGAAGAGTTTTCCCTTTCGTTCCACTAATGTCCAGACGTACGATTGTAATCCGTTTTAAAGGAAAATATTACTTTGTAATGTCATTTGCATAGTGATTTCCCTAACCTAAATTTGAATCTGATTTTTTGTACATTTCAAAATGTGTTCTTGACACTTTATATAAAATGGGACTCTATTGAAGTTATAAATGACAAATTGTTCAATTCCTTTCTTACTGAGAGGTATAGTATAAATATTAATAAGGCATATATTAATGACACACGTAACAATGTGGTTAAAGCTTTCATTTTGCCACATACCTGATGATAAGCAAATGTAGGTTTTATTTCTTATCCTTCACTGCCGATTTAATGTTTTCATAAGTATGTCAAGAGTTTCAATATTTATTGAACATAATAACTTAGTTTGTTACTCTAAAAATGGATAATGTTAATTTTATTCTCTTTATAAATTTACGTGGTTCCAAATATTGTGTGTAAGAAAATTTAATTAATTAGGTCATATGCATAATTGATTAATTATTAATCTTACACTCTGAAGCACATGTATACGTGAGAGGGAACTAAAATAACAAAAATGTGTTTTTCTCTTCTGAATATTAAAAGAGATAGCAAAAATTTTAAAAAAAGTTGAGAAAATAATTTATTTCGTTGAATCTTTTTGTTGAAATAAGACAGTTTGACCTCATTAATCTCTTTTCTGAAGTTTATTTGCGTTAAATAATAAAATAATGAATAAAAATGACTATACAATCTAATTTATTTGATTTTTTTGTCATTAATTTAAAACTTAGCACGTAATTCCATAATAATTTCATGGATTTTTTTTTATGTTAGGAGCTACAACTAACCCAATTAGAAAATTTTCAGCACCTGTTAGCATAATATTTTAATGTACTTTGCATTAAACACAAATTTTTTTATTTCAAACTTAATTTGAATGATATTTATCTTTTTACATTTAGTTGACGTAATTTTCTTTTGGAAATTTGAATCTCTTTGTGTTATAAAGTTTGATAGATCACTATTTTATAGTTTCTTGAATAAAAACAATGAAGAAAGTAAATTAAAGAGAGACAGAAAGAATTAGTCACATAAATCGCGCAAAGGAAAATATAACAATGAATATTACTCAAACTTTGTTTTATTTATAATGTACAAAACATAGCTTTAAGCGCGTAATAAATGTCAAAACCAAAGTTATTTGTTTAAATAAAATTTATCATTATATTTAGTTTTCCTTTCTATTATTCTCATTTCAATAACTGCAGTTAGATTTAGATACGCAAAAAATAACCCAAAATATATATAACCCGATTTAGTGAAGAAATTTCATGCATTATCGTAAGTACAGGTTATTTATAAGATCAAATTTTATATGAACATTCTTCAATATCAAATAGATCTGATACTCGAGAAGCTTTACAGTAGGAAGTAAATAAGCATATATATCAGTATCAAGAACATAAGCATCTTCACTTTAACGGAATTATTATTGCTTCTTAACTTTTTATGACTTAATATAAAATACTTTTATTAAAAAAATATGTAAAAATCTAGGTCAAAAAGTTGTTGAAATGGAAATAATAAAATTTTTTCCGATAGTTAATAATTTTTTTTAATAAAATTTCCTTTATTAAATTTATTTGGTTTTTTATTTCCCGATTTTTTTAGAAATTTTCCCCTTTTTATATAAATTGAATAGAACTAATGGAAGCAATTGGGAAAAAAAAACAACCAAGGATTGTCTTTAGAATAAGTGAGAAAGTTAGACACACAAAAGATAATATTTTTCTGTACATTGCAGTTCTTCATCTACATTTACTCAAAAATAAAAAATAAAAACCTTTTCAATAATATCGGAAAAAAGTATTAAGATTTAACACAAACACAAAAGAAAAGAACAAAGAATAAATATTATTTCAAAAAGTTCTTAAAAAGTGAGACCATTACAAAACCATTATAATGGTCTTGTACTACCTTTTTATTCAAATCATAAATCCTTATTCATATATTTTGAATGTACTGTAAGAATTCACAGAATTTATGAAAAATTTTGAATTTAAAAATGAGTAAAGCATAAAATAAGTTAAAATGCCAGGGTAATTTAAAAGCATAATACATTTAAATAGCGTTTTTTGATTAAAGAGAAAAACTTCATCGACTATGTAACGTTATTTACTTTTTCACTTCTCTAGAAAAAAAATCTATGTGGTTGTCTTAAGTTTTGATTCAAAAATTTGAGATCGTATGTTGGGACGCAAACCCAGCGGGCGATTTTAAATTTCGTTAGAAATCTTCTGCAATATTTTTCCAGAAAACTGTAGCCTTTCACGCGTGTTTTCAATCAGTCAGAGCCCTAACACAGTAGAATGAACATCGAATAGAAGCAAGCAGCAGTTACTTCTTTGCATCAAAAAGAGCAAGAGGCACGAATTTAAATAATTATAGGGCCAATTTTTGCTGATAAAAGCATATACCTGAAGTTTTTTCAATTAAATTAAGTACATACACGGAAAATATTTTTATTTAATTTATGTTTATTTAAGAACCTCGGATGTGATAAAAATGAAACACAGTCCTAAATTAATTTTGGTATTCTGAAAGTTTATTTATTTCCAGCGAGTTTATTTTTATGTTTTGTATTCTCACGCCTTTTGAGCACTGAATACCACGTTCTAATTCCAATTTGTTTTGAAAATTTTCTTGATCGAATAAACGCAGACGCATAACTACTTTAAAGAAAATTCTATTCTTCCAATGAGGTGGTCTTAAATTTGAATCAATAATTAACAAACTTCTAAAATGCAAAATGGATCACATAAACTTCAAAAGGAGTCGCCAACATTTCGAATTTCATTTGTTTAGCCTATTTAGTGTTTATTATCAAAATCGAAGCTATAGAGGTCAATAACAAAAACATTCCATTTTTATTCTTGACTCATTTAATGGTTTTAAATTATAATCAAACAAATTCTTTAGTTAGTTTTTTTTTAAAGTTTTTGATAAATAAGGAATTCGTTAAATGGTACGAATGAGAATTTCTTTATCTTTATTACTTTCGTTTTAAATTTCACACTTAATTATGATGACTGCTAATTATTGAAATTACTATTTAGTTAACGCACAATTAAGGGAATTTACAAATTATTTTGAAATTCCAGAATGTCCTACATTACTTTTGTATGACACCAATACTTCTTCAAAATGCCCATTTAAGTTTTGAAACAACGCACTGAGTTTGAATTCATCTGGCATTGAACTTATTGTTATTCAGAGGGCGAAAAATGCCTGCAACCACTTTTGACAGTTGACTGAAGAGTGATAGTTAAATGTGGTCAAGAAAATACAACTTCTTTAAATCTAAATTTACATAAGTTGTTTTGTCATGACAACGGACATAGAAAAAGAGGTCAAGCAGTTTAAATTATGAAAAAATTTAAAAGTTACTATATCTTAAAAATTTTTATGAACAAATTATTCAAAAATTGTCAGTTTTTATCTTAGTTTAATTTTATCAAATAATATTTTTATTTTTAACACAATTTGGGGGATGAGAGAATTGTTAATATTTTAATAATATTCCAAAAATTAAAAGTCTGGACAAAAGAAAAAAATAGAAAAATTAAAGTATGAAAATTGTCATACATAATTAATTATATGAAGAATACCATATTTTCTTTGAAGAAACATAAGCGAGAATTAGAGACATCAAAACTCTAACTTTTAATAATTTAAATGATTAATAACCCTATTAATAAACTGTAAACTCTTTCAGTAACTAAATATGTTATTAATGATATGGAGCAAGAAATCAAGATTCTGAGAATTCAAGAGATAAAAATAAACAATTGTATACGAATTAAAAAAAAAATTGAAGTTCGAAAGTGAGGATAACTTCAAGAAATTCTTCTTTTCAAGAACAAATTTCAAAAAACTTTAAGAGTTGTTAATTATTTTAAAATACAATATAGCCAACAAATATATTTCATAGCAAAGGTAAAAACAGAGCTGGCATCTGCATAGCTGGAAAAAGTGGAGGGCCGTGTAGGTGCAAAATGGATTACCAACTATAGAGTCGACTTCATCAAATGATCGTGGTTCAAAATTATAAAGCGTACTTGTATGAGATAACAGAATTTCTCAGTAGCTCAAAAACTGACAACCGAAAGTGTTGAATATAACGTACATTAAAAAAAAATCCCTCGGATTATAGAATTCGAACGATGCTCTAAAATGTACCGAATTTGCTTTCTGAATTTAATTAATTAAACCCGAATTAATAAAGTATATTCAAATATATTTGACCATTTATTCGTATTTTATACAGTGAATATAAAACATCGAATTTTTTGAGCGAACTTTAATTTTTTTAAAGATTAAACAGCAAAGCGATTAATTTTTTTATATAAAACATATGCATTATTTCAAATCTGATGCAGACAAAAATATGTTGTTTCTATTGATTGTTATCAAAATAACAGCATTCTTGGTACTAGACGCTTACTGATACCTTTTTCTTTTTTACTCTATCTGTAAAATTTCTTTTCCTGCTACAAACAAGACCTGATCAGTATTTGAAATGAATCGGATACACTGATACAAAACATGGTCTGATTCAAGCTTTTCTTTGTTTAAAACTAGTTATTTTCATGGTCACATTTTTTTCAAGAATACAAGATTTAAAAAAAAAATCAAAGGTAGTCTATAGTTTTTGTGGTATATTAATAAAAAGTTGTAGGTCCAGAGTATGCATGTTACGGTAGGTTAATGGAATTTACAGTTACATAGATTAACTTTTGTTAAAACTAGTTTATGAGCGGAAAAAATATTTTGTTTCTTTGTTTTCAGTATTCATCATTCAAATTAATCAAAATAAATTACCGAAAGGAGCATAGGTAAGAAGTAAAAATAAAACAAATAGGAAATCAAAAATAAATACACAATGAACGTATGATAATGAAAATATTTAATTTTGATTTAGCTTTCATTCGCAAGCCATAAAAAAATGTGATAAAGATTAATTTAAAATAAAAACTTTTTGTACGTGTGTTGACATATTTTAAATTTTTGTGTGCTTTTATTTGTATTTTTCGTTCAGAATAATTAAGCAAAATAAAGAAAAAAGTTTGAATTCATTGTACGTATTTGAATGATTGCTTTTAAAAGTACAAACTTTTCAGCATTATATTTTAATGATGAGAATCTATGTTATTCAGATAAAGAAATTGATTCTGTAGAGGAAATTTTATTCTTATCTTTCTTCTTGGCAGGCTGATTTAATTTAAAATGGAAAACATTTTTTGCGTATTTAAAAATATAATTAAAATGAACTAAATTATTATTTGTTTATTAATTATTAATTAATTGATTATTTGTTAATTAAATCATAATTTATGTATTAATATTTTAATAATAATATAATTCTTATTTGTTAATTATTATTTTTCAGCAGACGATTTATTTTGTAACTTATTTCTTGGTTAATGTAAAAGGTTTTCTGGCAATAGAATAAAATTTCAGTTAGTTATTGTGCTGTAAATGAAATGTTGGTTTGGAAGATATTCTGAATTAATATTGTGGTCTCATATTTACCACTAATTCCACTAAACTGACTCGCATTTCCGACCAATAAATCTACAGTTCTTTTACAGATAAGTTTATCAGGAATTTAGGATATAGGTAGAGCATTAGAATTCATAAGTTTTCAACAATAAATATTCTAATATATAATCCCAATGTTCTATAATTCTAAATATTATTGTTTTAGTCTGTGATAGCTCTTTTAATTTATTTTTTAAACTTTTTTACTTTTTTACAATTAAAACTAAAATTTAATAATTGCGTTATATGAATATTAGCGCTAATCTCAAAAGTAATCCACTCGAAATTCTTCATATTATACCTAAAATTATGCAAGTCTATTTCACAATATAAAAATAATTAACGAAGTTGAATCATCAGCAACGTAAAAATAATGATATTTTTAATTAGTGATATTATTAAAATTTATGCATCATATAATCTTTCGTTATCAACAAAACAAGTTAATTGGTTACGAACTGTGACTTTATTTACTATCTGACTGATTCATTGTAATTTTATCGCGTTGAATTGAATACAGAGAAAAATACGAAAATTAATTTACCTAAAACTAATTCATTTCCAAATTTTACGCTCTAAAATCAAAATAATGAGCACAAAGGAAATCAAATTTTTTAAACCACATATGACCCGAATTGGTCAAAATCATAAATGCTGTGCAGTAAAAATCTCATAAAATACAACAGAATAAAATGGAATTATGTAGAAAACCAAATGTTTATGGAATATATATCACGTTTTAAAACAATTTACCAAAAATTTTCAACCTTGTCAAACTTAATCAGAAAATATTTAATTACAAATTTGAAAAAAAAAGACTAAGATTCCAGAATGACTAAAAAAAATTTAAACTAAGCAGCCCCATTACAGTCAAATAAAAAAAACCCCACACAACTGAATTAAGGAATTTTTACAGGGGTAAAAATAATATATTTATGTATATATCGATATATTCATATACTTTACACGATATATTTATGATATTGTAGCGATAAATTCCTAAATTAACCAACAGCCATTTAAAGAAATTCCTTTTATTGTTATATTATTGGCAATTTTTTTTTTCGAAAAAATATTGATATTCTAAAATGATTTTTTTAGAATATTAGAGAGACCACACAAAAAGAGTACTTTCAGAGTTAAAAAATGGAATTGATTAAATTTCTAAACTTTATTTTTATACACTTATAAAAATGTCAAATTTAATTATTCTACATTTAAATACTTCAACTATCAGATTAAAGCTAATCACATTTGATAAAAAAGTAAAAACTTTTTGAGTTTTTTTCACTGCATGACAAACAAAAGGGGAGAAGCTAGTTTTTAATGTGAAAACAAAAAGGCATGTCATGTTCTATTTACTCAATAGTGTCTATTATGATGCAAATATCCCCAAAGGCGGAAAGAAGCAACAGAAGAAAGAATCTGGTTTCTTAACGAATATATTGACAAGTTTTGCAATATAAAAGCGTAAATCTTACTGTTAATCCGATTTAATTGGTTGTATCTAAAGGCAACAAAGCATTTACAATACAATCATTGTATCATTTTTGATTCGTTAAAATGTTTTGATTTAAATTTTTGCAAAACGTTTTATTGGATTGTTTTTACTAGATTCATCAGCTGTAGTTATATGGATTTTTAAGGTCTTCCAAAAGAATTGAATTGTAAGCATATTTAATTATAATCAATGGTCACTAAAATAGAGTCCAAGATTAACATGTATTATTTATAAATCAAAGTTAATCTTGTTTTTATTGTATAACAAATAATTGCTATTATTCGTTAAAAGAGAAAGCAGTTATCAGAAATTTGTGTAGAATTCTGATTCTCATATTTTCATATCGTTAAATATGATTTATTTTTATTGAGGAATTTGCTTCCCTTATAGATTATAAAATTTATATTTCATATAAAAACAATAATTTTTATCCATTAAAATATTTTTTTTTGAAACTGAAAGAGAGATAATTCTCTAAAATTTTATGAAATATAAAATGAAAAAAATAAAAGGATAAATTATTTCTGCTTTTAGCCCTCTCAATTTTTTCCACCATTACATTGTGTCTCCTTTTTCCCCTTAAAAATATTAATAGCACAAAATTCATTCTAGAATTTAGGTTTTTCTAATATTGAGACTATATAATTCTTAATTACAATCACACATATATCATATGCAATAACTAATTTTTCACTTAATTTTATTCTTTTTTAATATAATGAATGAAATTAAATTAATTTATGGATTGCGGCCTATTAGAGGTATTATCAATCACTAAATCCATATAACCTAAGCTTTGAAGTAAATGTTGTGTACAATTAACTGAAAGAAAATATTTAAACCAATTTTCTGCTCTTTTTTCCAATTCAAAATGCTTGAATTTATCGATTTGTTTTAAGTCATATAATTTTCTATTAAAACTCTCCCCAAACCCTTAGAATGTACCAGAAATAAATGTAGGAATGCACTACTATCCCGAGACATTAATCAGATAGCAAAAGTATTTCCTAATTTTTGAAAATTTTTTCTATACATCACAATACAATGCACAACGAAGTTAACTAACTGATGCTCCCAAGAGGGATTAATATTAAATGGAAATTAATAATGGAAAATTATTAAATTGTAATTTTTCTTATAGAAAAGTATTAAATAACTTTAAAACAAGTACCTTTAGGTGGTAGGTTCTTATTGGAGGCATGGCTGGTGTTAGTGTAAGGCTGAACTTGGCGTATACCGAGCATGGTTGAGAGTAGAGAACTAGGAGACAGAGGAGTTAACTTTTCAGCTGAGAGATATCGGAATGGACTTCTCCGCTGGAGATCACCCTCTTTTCATCCCTAAGCTCGCGTTTTGACAGTTCGTTCGGGGTTTCCCGAATTGGCGGGAAATCGCCCTTTCTTTCACGCGGAAGTGAGAACACTTTCTCGTGACCCTAACCTAAAAATGATTCCGTCGCTTTCTCTCAAGGATCTCTTCTCTCCCTAAATGAGTTCCGGGGATGGTGGTTGGCTGGTGTGGTTGCCGAAGGTTGCACACCACCCTAGAAGAACGGTTTTTTGGTCGAGGGATAAGGAAAAAAATACATGGAATCAATCTTCCGTAATGAGTAATTAATCGAGTGGAATGGACTGTTCTCAAGAGTTTTGTGGTCAATCATTGATGTTTTTTTTTTCGCTTTCGTTGTTTATTTTGAAAGTCCTTCTTTGTGTATTTTATATAATGATCTCTATTTAGCATGAACTTGATGTGCTTTTAAAGAGATGGCATTGAAATCAATGTAAATAATAGCAATGATGGATTAAAAATATAAATTGAAAAAAAAAACGAATATTGACATGAATTTATAAATTCATATTCTTTACAATTTAATGTAAAACAAATCGATTAAGGATATTTTTATCGATGTAAGAATTCGATTAAGGATTGATTTAGATTTAATATCAAAGCTTTGAAAAATTTTAAATGAAATATTTTTTTGGTGCCAATATAAAGTATATGGTAAACTTATGATATTTATGATGAGCTATATTTCTGGAGTTTTGTTGAGATTTTGATGATGATCAAAAACTAAGATCATCATGAAGCTATGATCATGTTATTAAGATGATGTTTTAAATTATTTACATTTTCAAGCTTTAAACACCATTTTAAAGCAGAACTTTGACTTGAGTGCTGTAGAGTTAATTTAAAGTCATTCTATAAGGCGGCAGGAGGGCTACTAGTAAAGGACCTCGTAATTCTAAACCTCGGTCAAGTGATGAAGACGACACCTGATATGGCACTCCCTCTCAAAACGACCACAACAACAGAGGACATTGAGCCTCGGACATTGAGATTTAACGACATCGGCTCACTCTATACAATGAGTTTTCCGTGGCCTCAGGACTTGAACTCGCGACATTCTGGGCCGCGAATGATTTTTATTAATAAGAAAAGGCTGACTGTAGAAAAATATACTGTTTTATTTTTGCAGCAATCTTGATGCAATACATTGTATAAACTTTAATTTAAAGAAATAAGGGGCGCAAGAAATATAAACCTAACGAAAAAAAATTTATTTGAATGAAAAAAATGTCGCAATGTGGTTTTATATTTCATAAGTAACATAATTTTTTAAAATTCGGATATTTTTCAGTCTTTTAGTAATCTGTTTTAATGAATTTAGTACTTTTCAATAGTACGTCATTTCAATTATGTTCATTTCTCTCAGAATAAATTTTTGTCTTCAAAATGGTACTCGGAACTCATATTTTGCTTCAAATGATGAAAATTTTAAAAAAGTGTATTTTATTGCAAAGAGCTCACCTTTTTATCGTAATAATGATATTTTATTATTGGATATGATAATTAAGAATTTTTTAATGCAATAAATTTCTCTGAAAAGTTTCTTTTTTATTTTCATTTAATGATACAATTGAAATACGTGGGTGATATATTTATTTTATGTGCTTAAATACAAATATAAACTTAAAAGACATTCAAATGTTAAATAGCCTGGGGTAATTTAAATATATATATTAAAAATGCTAAAAAATTGTATATAATTATTACAAATATTTTTCAAAATAGTTCAGAGTATGAATGCACATTAAGGATTTTTTTTACTTAATTTTATGAAAATTAAACAAAAATTAGTGATTTTAGTATTCTGATTTCCGCAATTTTCAAAAGGTATTTTTTTTTCCACATTTGAAAATGACTCGAAAAAACTTAATATGTTTCTAATTAGATTTGCTACAATACTTTTGAGGTCTATCGATTCTATCTCGAGGCCGAAATAAGCATGAATGGGGATGTAAACCTATTTAGCAATCAATGAGTACGGGCTATTTAAGAATGTTGAGAATTGGGAAATAATTGATGGCATTGTCTTACGTTTCGTCAGAAGGGGACGATTATAATAAGTTGTTTGAAGAGATCATCCATTTTTTCTACAATTTTATCTGTACTAATTATTTTGAGAAAAAAATAGTGCAAATAAAAAACCCCGATATTAGCATTATTTTGTTTTGTTTGCTCTATGAAACCACACCATGCATGAAAATAAATAAGGATCGAAATTAATATACAATCAGATGCAGATAATTTTAAATTCATAATTAAAAAAGCTTAAAATGTGGGTGAGTTGTTTTTTCCTTTAAATTTTCTTTAAAATAAAACATTGTTTGAATAGCTTTTATTGTTACTTACGTTTTATATCATCGACCAATTTTTTCAGATAAATAAATTTTGCCAAATAAAGCTGTATGCAGCCAATAGTGGAAAACCATTCTATAGTCACGATGCTGAACTATTTTTTCGATCGACTGTATAACAATGACATCATTTGCCGAAATTGGTAGACGGTATAATACGTAAGTATCTACTTTTAAGTTAAAAATAATCTTTTTTCCCCCAAGAGGATCACATAAAGTTAAAGTAAGAAATATTTTTAATAACTCTTCCTTAACAGCGACCGCATATCTCAGACAAAATTTAAAACAGTTTCCGTGATTAAATACATTTTTTGTTTTTGACAGTAAAAAAAAAATAGTTAATCCAGTTACTATCTTTTTAGGACACTTTACATAACAGTTAACTACATGCCCACGGTTTGTTGAAAAGCAAACTAGCGAAAGAATACAAAATAACACATTTGTATTTGTGCATTTTAGATGTTTTGCAACAAATCGAAAAAGAGATAAACACAGAATCAAAAATGAAGCACGCTAAACGCAGGGCGTGTAAAATTACATTTTGGTTCGTAAAGATTTTGAACAAGGAAAATAATTATCTATGGCATACTTCCAAAGTAAGTCAATATTGGAAAACATATTTATTTAAAGCATGCTATTCGCCAATTGTTAAAACATATAATTCGGCAAGTTTTAACTTCTTTTTCCTTTACTTATGGAAATTCTTGAATTGGTTCTGCATATTTTATTCTTCTTTACAACTAGTTAAATAAATGTTATCCATTTAAAATGTTTCTTAAATTAAGAATTTGCCTCTTGTGTACTAATTCAAATTGTTGAGAGTGTCTGATTGATTCTGTTTCGTTAAACTCTCTGTGAAGCTTTTGATTTTAACAAAGTTTATTTTGATGCTTTATAAGTTTTTATTGTGAACGTATTAGAAATTCTCATTAAATATATCTATCAGCTTCCAAAATTCGAACTTTAAAAAAAAAATAATTAGAGAAAAATATATATGGAGAAATATGTTGATGGCAGGGCAGATAATTTTTTTTAATCCTATGCCCGTCTCCAATCTTTCGGTCAAAAGTCGACGAGAAGTCCAATACAATGAAGAGTAATAAAAACAATCACTAAAGGAACACAGTCAATAACACTCAAAGAATGACAACTTAAAATTGCAGGGTATATGCTGAGTTTATCCCCAGTCATGGGTACCTCATGGTCACAAATGAGCAATCTGTCACAGATGACCCATCCATCTGTTGTCCTTTACACCTCCTTCCGATCATATCGCAAGGCAGAAACGGTTTATCGTGGAACTGAATACACCATTCAAATGAATACACATCAAGAATGAGAATGTGTTCTTTTGAGTTATGAATCAGCACATAGAGTAATTTTCGGCGATTATTCACCTGGAGAGAACGTGGAACTCTCTATCATCTACTCAAATGCAAGAGAAACAAACAATTTGGTGGAAAATGAATGTTTGCCGGTATCATAGAGAACAGTTTTACATCACTGCGCGTTTTTGATATGGACAGTGTAACTTCACAGCACTATAGGGACGAGGTCCTTAAAATAAACGAGTTTCTTTCTAGGTACTGCAAGCTCAGACTTTTTATAGGGACGATGATGTGAGGCTACGCATTCAAATTGTTGATGATTTTCTTGAAGAGGATATTCTCCCTACAAAAAAGCTCACGAAGTCTCCGGATCTCAGTCCTACAGAATATGTTAGGGATGGTTTAGGAAGAGCCATTACACATTATAAATTCCTTCCCAGGATCCTCCAGGTGTTAAAGACCGCTATCATGAAATAATTGGATTTATTGTGTAATGCATTTCTTGACACAATACGATGGCTTGTTGTGAAACTTTTATAACAGTGCACGGTAGTCACACTCCACATTTGACGAACCTTTTCCAATATATAATGCATCAGAATTTGACCATTATTGATATAACATGTTAATTAATAATTCACATATTTTCATACTTTGTTACAACATGTTTTCTTCCATGGTAATAAACCTCTGTGCCAAATTTCATAGTGAATAGACTGAATTTTTTTCAGTTATCACAGATTTTTTTGTGACCTTAATATTCTGGACATCAGTTAGTTACCATCAATTAGCATATTCAAATTCAAATTTATACATCTTTAAAAAATTATGTTTGCTCACTTTTATTCAAGTTTTTCCAGCCCGCCGATTTAAAACAAACTAAAAGTCTTGAAATGCTACCTACGAGATTAAAATTGACTTTTTTTTTATTCATGTATCAAAATATAGATTTATGCTAATCCCATATATCAAAGACAAGAGGTACATGATTAAAAAATTTTTTTTCCACGCTTCAGCCATGATGGATTGATATTATTTTACAGTGAAACTTCATGAAATTTGGGTAGAAAAAATATGTGATGGAAATTAAAAACATTCTGCCTAAAAATAATCGTTTTAATTCAATTGCATTTAGTTTGTATTTTTTTTTCAAAAAAAGTTTGTTATTTGTATACTTAAAATTATGTCTCAGAATATGCATGAAACAATATTTTTATCTCAATCAATATTAAATTGTTCATAACCTGTGTGTGTACAAAAACAGTCAACAGTTTTGATTTTTTAAATCACAATATTTTACTCGCCAGCTGCGCAAACAAGAATTAATAGTTTTAATCCTTTGCGTAAGCTTAAAAATGAATTATTGAATTATAATGAGAGTTGATTTTAAAAACAATTTAAGGCTTAATAATTGCCCTCGACAAGATAGAATGATTTGAATCGATAGTTTTAAACTTATCTTTTTAAATAGTATTAATTATGAGTGACGTTTTTATTCTAAATTGATTTGTCTTGATTACATTTAGTTGAGAGATTTCTATAGATTCTACTTCTACCAGTAAACCTACGTTCATTTTACGTAGTGTTTTCCTGTTATAATGGAAGAGTTGAAGTAAACTGTATTTTCTTATTGTGTGTACAAAAATGTTCTTAGACGCAATTTGGGAACATTTATATCTTGAGTTGTATTTTTATAAGCGAAGAATAATAGTTAACCAACACCGTAACTTTATGTGGATTTATCTTCAAGAAATTTGATTCAAACACAGGCGTTTTATTAATTAGATCCCATAAAATATTGAGCTTATTTTCTTTCTATTTAAAAGAACGAAAAGTGAATTGCGTAGGAAATACATTAGTTGTTTAAATAAGAAATCAAACAAGTAATAAAAAAAATGTAAGTCAATTCCTACTTAGGTCAACAAAGAAAATTTTTATTTTAGATACTTTTTATTAACTAGTTATAATTAATATAAATATGTATATACATATGACAGAATCACAATATTAAGTGACAAAATAGATAGCGATTTTCCTTGCACTTTTCTATTTTCCTTTCTATATATGGTGTGGGATAATTTTTTGTTCGTTTGTTACTATTTATTCATTAATTAAATTTAATTATTCTAATAAAATAGTATAGTAAAAAAGAAATCACATTCGTAGAAATTAGGCCATCCCATGCGGGATTCGAACCACGACCTTTGGATTAGAAGTCCATTACGCTACAGGGACACAACGAATGGTTTTCCTTTCTATATATACTGTTGGACTATTATTTTTGTTTGTTACTCTTTATTCACTTTTTAATTTAATTAATGAATTAATATTTGAAAAACTCTGTATTAACATCAAGTGTCATCCATTACAAGTTTTAAGAAATGTATTTGAACTTGAATGGATGAATAGAAAATAATAAATGTATTTAAGGAGAGAGTGACTAATAGTAAGAATTGAAAAAGAAAGCATTATACTGAATAAAGAAAATTCAATTTGCTTCGAAGTGTTAATAATTATATATTGCACAAAAACACTATTTATTTCGTACCTTATTCTTAAAGATTAACTAAAATTGTCAAACGAAGTTAAAGTTTTGATTTGAATGAAAAATAGGATAGGCATAGAGACATCAAATTGTGTTTGAGGTACTTTGAAATAAACAGAAACAAATACACAAAACTTTTAGTTTTGTCATTTTTTGTTATTTAAAAAAAGTAAAAAAAATATTTTGCATGATTTTTGTTTGATTAATTCTATAAATTTCCTTACCAAATCTGTTATATTTACAGAAGTAATAGACCCAATATTCTCTTTTTCTTTTATTTTAAAACTTTTTCCTACGTGATTCAAGAATATAAGAAGAATATAATGGCTGAGACTCATAAAATATTATTTCTTATGATGCAATTTTCGCTTTGTGTCAAACAAAAACCAATTTGGACTTTATTAAATTAAATATTAATATACTTATCAGCGCATGACTAATATGGATTCCTGTTACATTTTAGCAAAAATAGAATAAAGAACAAGTTTCATAACATTAATAAAATGTAGATTAAATTTCCCTCTAATGAAACTTTAATAAATGTTCAGTTCAATAACAAATTTTCTTTTTAAGTGAGATAAATCCTTGAATATTCAAATAGATTCAAATAATTTTTTATTTAAAATTTTTTCACAGAATATTATAATTAAATAGAATATTTTTGTCTACAACTTAATTGATGTGACATTAATCAATTATTAATTTTATGCTAGATTAACAGTCTTTTTTAAAACAAATCTTTTCAAGGCGCGTAGTATAATTATTTTTAAATATATATTTAATATAATCAAACATTTCATTTAATTTCTTTAGGGTGGGGGATATAAAACCAAAAATAAATATAATTTCATTAGCAGTATTAGTTAAATATCTGCATGAAAATAAACTTTACTTAAACTAAACGAAGTAATAATTAATAACACCCATATAGTTTTTAGAAGGAAAAATATTTGTCCCTTATCTGGATGTTGTCAATAATACAAATGAAAATTTGATGTGTATAATTATAATATTGCTGAATTATATAATTTTAAGTTTTTATTAACGTTTGCTTTATCACGGTCTCTCATATTTCTTGATATGCCGGCTGGGTGGTGTAGTTGATCTGTAGCTGGCATTCTGCACCGAAGGTTGCGGGTTCGACACCGGCCCAAATCGGGGGATTTTCATGATGCAGAAAATGGACAGCATCCCTGTCGTATAATTATGCTTCATGTAAAAAATCCCTTGAGTGTCCGTTTGGCTTGGGTGCTCTCGGAAAAATTAAATTCCTAAGTACAATTTCGCATCGTCAGAGCTCAGGTGTTTCCCTCTGGGGAGGAAACTGGGTATTAAAATTACTTGCGGTAATTGGTATCGCCTGTATGGTTCTGCACTAAAAAGTGATACCAGCTCCTGGAGTCTACTAGGTCTGTAAAGGTAAAAATACCAATCCGTAGCCTCATTAGGAAAAAAAGGTACTTCTTGATGTTCACGTATCTATTAAAAATTTCATTTACATTAATTTCACAGTAATTCAATAAATTTTAAATTCATAGAAGTTGAATTATTTGTAGAAATTTGATATTTGTACGTACGGATTTTTTCGCCAAAAAGGTTGTAAAATGTTGCCAATTTGGAGCGATAACATTAGATTGGCCACCGAATATTTATTTGGCGTGATTTCAAAATCACACCAAAAAGAAGTAGCATACCGATATCAAATTAGTTTCGAATTATTTTTGTTTTTATATCAATGAGAAATTAAAAACTGTTTGTTTGATTCTTGATATAAAAAATTGCATTAAGACAGACATCCTCTTTATTTCCATGTTTGATAAATGTATTAAAGTAAGCTAATATTTTTTAAATGTAGCTATTGACTCTCCTTGTGAATAATAGAAAATTTGTTTACAAAATTTACTTCTTTCACTTTATCACTGTCATTTAGTTTTTTCAAACCTTAGCGTAGCATCCTAAAATTCCGCTTACATGATTGACACAATAATGTAATGATTCTTAAAACATTGAATTGTATTTGTGCCTGTTTCAAGGAACACAAATGTGTTTCTTTGGTGTTTAGTATGAAAAATTAAATTATATATCATTTTCCCTAAGTGTTTAATACATACGAGGTGTAATACAAAAAACGAGACTGCTCCAATAAATAATTGTACGTACAAAATTATTTTTCTGTGACAGTATCACCTTCAAAGCCCTTCAGCATTCACACACTTCTGCATTCGGTGCTGCTATTGCTGGTAACAGTTCTGGAACGAGGCTTTTGGAAGGCCGTTAAGTCGCATGGTGCCAAATCAGGTGAATAAGAAGGATTCCTCATCATAGTAATGTTTTTGCTGGTCAAAAACTGCTTAACAATTAGGGTCGAGTGAGCGAGTGTAACTCAGTCTTGGTGCAACACCCAACAATCACTCCCCATTCTGGTCTTATTTTCCAATTTTTTCCCCGAACTCTTTTTAGTACCAACACGTTCATCCTCTTCCACATTGTCCCTTCCCCCTAAAAACCCGCTTATGCCATTCAAACACATGTGCACGAGATAAAGTTTCATCTCCATAAGACTCAGTTAATATTTGAAATGTTTTCATGGCTGATTTCTAAAGTTTTGTAAGAAACTTGATGTTGATTCAACATTTTACCGGCAGAATGCAGTTACACGTGTTCACTCAATGACGCTGTTCTCCCAACTGGCGCGATCGATGAAGACGAAATTGGACGCATGAACAGAGGAGGGGTGTCGTACATATGTTACCGTTTAAGTGTGAAATCCTTTATTTCATAAAAAAAATTAGGTATTTCATGAAATAACTAGATAAGCCAGTTAAAGCATGTAAATTTATTGAATTATAGAATTTAACTAGGTATTCTATCGAATAACGGTTATTTGATCATTAAAGTATGAAATTGGTTTTAGCTGTACTTATGTGAAATACCGGGAAAGGGGTTTCCAATAAGGAACAAGAGATGGTTGAAAAAAAAAACAGTTATACTCTAGATCTCAGAACAGTATATGTAAGCGAGAATTAATTACCATTGAAGAAGCTCCGAATATTGGCACAACGCTTTGATATGTTGCAACAGCTTAAAGTTGCAGCACTGGACAAGGATTTGAAAAGTGCTCGTGTAAAAAAATGTGTAACAATAAAAAGTAAGCTTGTTTAAAAAACAATATGTAAAGCAATTCAAAATGTCATAACATTTATCCTTGCTCTAATAAATAATTAAATGTAAAATAAAGTATGGTTTGCAGCCCCAGGATCCCGAAATCCCGGGATTCCAGTGGTTTTTTCAAATCCCGGGATCCTGGGATTAAAATAACTAATCCCGGGAATTTATTTTTTTTGTCTGAATTACAATTTGAAATTTTTTTAAAAGTATCGTGAATCTGGTATTACAATTAATATATCTTATTTACTTTTTTGTACTGTATGCGTTTAATGTCCGTTTTCTTACGCGTTTAATCTTGAAGGGTTCGAAGTGGGTGTCTATGTTAAACCGTGAAATTTGATATGTTTTCTCTTATTTTCTTCTATAACTTTCTCCTCATCGCGAGTGGGGTCAGAAAACGGACATTTCTCCCACTTTCAGGATGTCCGATGTCATCTAACTTGGACAGAGGCAATTAGAATTTTTGGAAGATATCTAGTAGGGTTTATACAGCCCCGGAATCCCGGGGCTGTAAACCCTACTCCCCCTTTATGTTTAAATAATGCTAGCAATATGAGCACTAATAAATTATATCATTTGCTTTTCTTTATTATTTATCAATTAATCATCCGCAATAGGGATACTTTTTCGAGAGATTTTAGATATTTATGATCAATAATTTATAAAATAACTTTGAAATTGTTTAATTTTAACTTAAATCCTTTATCTACCGCATTATGATTTACTGCAATTTTTTTCATGCGATATGTATTTCTTTAATCCCTACAGTGAAAATTAAGGGATATACATAAATAAAATACTCAGCTTTGGGAAATTTAATCCGTTAGAGCTAATTAATTAAATTGCAGGGGCCGTGGGTAGCCTAGTGGTTAGAGCATTGGACTCCAGACCGGAGGGCCAGGGTTCGATGCCCGATGCCACTAAATACCACCGAGTATAGACGGAGTACGAGCTCGTTAAATCAGTGGGTCCGAAAGTCTTGTGGGCGGTCGCAGCAGAAACTGCGAGTGCTAAGGGGCTGGAGAATATTTCCCTCCCCTTCAGTTCCATGCCAAAATTGTGGAAGTGGAGATAGGTGGTGTCGCCATCTATCGTTAAGAAGTCCAACCTGTGTATCATAGGCAATAGCAACTTTCATTCCTTCCCTGCGGGAAGGACACGACAACAACAATTAAATTACTAATTTAAAGTACAGTCAGTCCACAAAAGTCTAATATATTCTCATAATACGAAAAGACCGAATGACTTCTTTACAGCAGTTTTAACTCTTAAAAATACTAAATAACCAGAGAACACTAATATTTTACAGCACACAATATTTATTTTTAAAGATTACTAAATTTATAAAATTTATTTACTTCTTTTACATATAAACGCAGCTTTTACACATACTCTAATTTAATGATATTCAAAGAAACAGTTTTTCTTTTCGTTAATAAACAAAAATCCATTATATGTAGTGTGCATTTTGAGTGAGGTTTTGATTGAATGTTTTTTAAAGCACTGCATCCTAGGGTATAGGAAATACTGTATTTTCTCAACAAAAACTACTGCACCTTGAGTCCGAGGGGTTGCATTCCATTCAGATAAATACAAAATTAATTCTTACTTAACTTGTCTTGTTTGCTTATCGCGAAGTTATTTCTAGTGTTCGATTTAATAGAAGTTAATTATTGCACTTTCTTCTTAATAATCTTTTCAAGTCCAATTTAATAGCTTCTGCACCCATGTTGCGTTCAGATCTTCCCGAGAAGCTTAATAATGGCCGAGATCTTTACCTCAACCAATATGAGGAGTTCGATGCTCTAACCACTAGGCTACCCACGGCCCTAAAAAATCTTATTTTATGCAAGCAATTTTATATAAAATGCATTTTGTCTATAATGTGCATTATTGTTGTTGTTGACAAACTTGTATTTTGAAGAGAAAGTTTCTGAATCGATCTAAAGTTGGCAACAACAAAGTGCATGAACTGGTTAGCTGGAAACACATGATTACTTTCATCGCTTGACTATGACGTCACATGAGTTTTGAACTGATTGGCTAAAAACACGTGGTTATCATTATCATGTGACTATGGCGTCACGTAAATTGAGCCTATTGTTCATTCTTTTATGTTAGACTTAAATCAGTGGGTAAAATAAGAACTAAGCTACATTTGGTTTATACTAATACTGTAAGATGCTGCAGGTGTCATTTAAAAGGGTTAGAAGTTTTTAAGATAAGTTTACTTTCAAATTAAAGTATTTCCAACAACTTTTCAAATTGTTGCGAATGAATACAAATATTTTATCCATAAAAAGTACACAATGTTGACAATTCTGGTATAGGTAAATATTATTTTTGCATATAGCCACACTCACAATTTCTTATAATAAACTAGCATTTCTAGTTAGCCTAAAAAACTGTAGCCATAAAGTTATAGTGACTAAAGTTTTTTAATAAAAAATAATGCCTCGTAAAATCTTGCCTATATGGAAATAATGAAAGATGTCCAGTTGTAAAGAATAAATAAAATAAACTGAAAATATAAATAACATCATATATTTATTAGTTGTTTGCCACAGAATCATGAACATTTAATAGAAAATACATTGATTTTTATAGCAGCAAATTTATTCAATTTAATTCATTGCAGTAAGCCCTTAAAAAGGCTTAGTTAAAAAATGAAAAAAATTAAAATAAATACGACATGTTGACTTAGAAAGTATCTCAAGTATATTAAAGTCTTTAAGTGCATCAATATATGTAATAAATTTTAAGCAAATTAATATTTTTAATCGACTTAAATACTAGCAAATTGAAAATAATACTTAGATAATAGTTTTGCCTTTAATATGTTACGATACTATAAATAAAAAAAAAATTAAAATACACACGAAAAACACTGTGTGTATGTGAGTTGGTTCACAAAATTTATTTAAATGTAACATAGAATTAAAAAATAATTAAAAAATTAGGAGAATTTGTTAAAAATTTCTAAATTAAAATTAATTAATTTGTTTAAATCAATTAATTTTTTAGTTAATTTAAATGAGTTTTTATAAAAGAAATTTGGACATTATGATCCAAGTAATTACCACGATAAATACAGTGTGATACGTTTAAAGCGAAAACACTTAAGACGAAGTAATAGAATGGTCCCGACAAACTAATATGAATCTTTATGCACATTTTTTCTTCTTAACACGAAAGAAAAATCGCTTAACACGAAAAAATTTTGTTTTTGAAAATGAACACTTAATTAAATGTTTCTGTAATATTGCACAGTCTACTGTATCATCGAAAGAATTCGTTGCAGTAAATGAGGATAATTTGTATACAGCCTCAATTATGGCAGACAAAACCATTTTCTAGTTTGTTAAAAGTTCAAAAAATATCATTGAGGCAGATTCCGACGACGAAAATTAAATGAATAATACAACTCCTGTTCCCATGTCATACGAAGTTAAGAACATTATGAACATCAACAAAATAGTCAACGTCGAGCAATTTGTTGATTATTTGATGTTAAGAAAGACAATACAAAGAAATATATCAGATTATTTTCCAAAAACTCGATAAATGTTTTGTTCTTCAAAAAACTTGAAATTTTTTTAAAAAATTTCATTAAGCTTTTACGAATATTTTTTGTTTCATTGATTTTTATAAAATGCATACATACATACATATCTACGTAAGTAAAATGTACTCTAATATAAACTTAATTTTGTTGAACATATGTGGCTTTTTTGTAGTATCCTCTAACACGAAATTCTTTTAACATGAAAAATATATCAGTCCACACAGTTTCGTGTTAAGCGATTTTAACTGTAGAAAAAATATGTATAAAAAGCTTAATGGTAACATGAGCTACACATACTGAATTAAAAAAACATAGCAACTGAAAGAGATTTCAGTGGAAAATACTGAATTGCACATATCTTTCGTAGCAAAGAACAAAATTATTTATACATTTTTTAAAGTCAAGGTCCTTGCATCTCCTTTTCTTGTCCATGCGACACTTCTGGAGTTTCCAGCTGCAGCGTTCATTAATAACCAGTAATCATGAGATTCAAACGACCTTGACTTCATATTTCTACTTTTAATATACCTTGGCGAAAGCGTAATTTTCCCTGATTTTTTATCATTGGTAAGAAGTTTCTGTATAAAGTTCAAATATAATTTAAGGAAAAAGATTTTTGATTGAGAATTTTACTTTTATGAATTTTTACGATTTTTGGTAAAAATCCTTAACTGTTGTTTAAAAACTACTTTTTCTTTTACTGAAGACAGATAAAATAATTCCCGTGTGCACCACAAGTATCACATGGGTAGTAAATAGTAAGTAAAAAAAAGTAAGTAAAACAAACAAAGAAAATAAGATAAATAAAAAAAGAAGTAAACAACAAAACAAAAGTTACGAAATAATGCTATAACAAAAACAAATAAGTTATAAAGACAAAAATATATTACAAAAAAAAAAAAACAATTACGTAACGAAACCAATACAATAAAGTTTCAAAAACAGAGAAATGAAAAATTTACAAAAAATACAAAATCAAATCAATGAAGATACAAAATAAAGTGAACGAAGCTTTACTTGAAACAAGTTGAAAGAAATTAGGAGGAAACAGTTGATTTTAAGAGCACCTGTTTGACTTTCAGGCATTTTCTTTCTTTCTTAAATTTTGAAGAAAAACGGATAAATTGCACCACGCTTTGCTCCCAACCAACATTACAACCATAAAGTTTGGAAGGACACAGGTTCACTCTATTGAGGTACGCTTCAAAACTATTGGAGAGAGTTATATTTTTAAGATATATAAAATTTATTTGCAATTTAAAATGGTCTCAAAAGAAGTTTTTTTAAAAGTAATTTTTTTGTTCATGAGATTAATTTCACCCTTTCATAGATTTATATTCGATATAAAATAATACATGAATTGAAAAGTTAAGTAGAATAGTTAAAACCCCAATATATGCTATTTTTTCTGATAAACTTTAAATTACCCAGAATGAATGAGAAATGGAAAATAGAAGATAACAAAATTTCGGGTTAAGTTGTTATATAGAAATTGAAGCGGTAAGTACATTATTTAAGAATTTATCTCTCGCTAAAATAGTTAGTTAAAGTTGGCTTAAGAACATTTTACACGCTTCGATAATATAACCATAACACGTTTTATTAGCAACGTAATGGAGAACGATCCTCGAATCTTAATTTAGTATCACACTGCAATAATGTCACGTGAGTTCATGTGCTATCACGTGAGCCCACGTCACATAAACTTGTGTATGTGTATATTTTTAAAATTTATTTGAAAAGGAGGATTAAAATTTTTTTATTCAATATTTTTGTCAATGAGCTATGGTAGTGTTTCTTAAACTTTCGATCATTTTTGTTGGAAAATATGTTAGTAATTTGCAAAAGATTCTGTTCCTTCATTGGCTTGATAAGACATGGCAATTAACTCATGAGAATTCGCTTCGAGATTTCTCGTGAGATTTAACAAGAGAGTTTGGAACCATATGATAATTCACTATAAACTGTATAAAGGCTGCACAGGGCGACAAACGTCAGTCGTTTAGCGAGAATAGAGGGCACCACGAGTAGGCGACTGACATCACCTCCCTGCCTCTATCTCAGCCTGACTCTCCTCTTGGCTACAATAGCGTTAAGAGGATCATTGCTTCTAGATTCAAGACCCACCTTCAAGAGATTGTCAAGAACTCTGCAAATGGAAAGAGTTGGGGTTCCTTAATGGAAAGTCCCATTCCTTGCGACTTGCCAAGACCTGTGGGTGTCGCAAACTTCAGTGTCCAGACTGGACATGACTACCTTAGAAAGCACCTTTTCAGATTTGGTTTTACTGATTCTCCAACGTGCCTACTTTGTTCTAATGGAGATATGTGTGGAGACCACCTGGACTCTTGTCCTGGATTTACCGACATAGTAGCTGTTAATGCTGCTAACAAATTCTCTTTTTACAAGTGTGTTTCAGAACTATATTGAGCTGCCCAACATAGACTGATGGCGGTCATGCCTAGGTCTGGCGTAGGTTAAAAAAAACCATGATAATTCAATAGCCGTAGCTCCCAGTTGTCTAAGATCCGCTTGGGTTATTTCGAATTGTAATGTTAATAAATAATCAGTCAATCAATCCGTTCTTGTCAATCCAGTAATAGAAAGTTGAGGGAAGGATTGGCACAGTCATCTTCATGTTGAGTGGGTTTCAAGTTGTAATAAAGTTTAGTTTGTGAACACCTGTGAAGGTTGTGACGTTTGAAAAAATTAATGGTAGCGTGAGAGTTAGAATTTAAATATTTGGTTTATTTACATCAAAGCGATAAATTACAGTACGTACATATACATTGAAGTTATTCAAAATATTGGTTATTTCATTAAAGTTCAGAATATGTTTTTGTGAGGGAGGAGGCCACAACCATTCTCTTAGATGTTTTCAAACGGACTATCCTTCTGCTCTCTCCGGGGAAGGGGAATCCTAGAATTACATTCGGCTCGTGGGCGGAATCGAGTTTTCTCACGGTCAAAGGTTCCCGGGACGTTGACAGAAGACAGGACCCTGCAATATTTTGGGGTCGCACGTGTGCATAGGAGAGCGGTTATCCTATCCACAAAAAGAAGCCGATTTTTCAAACGTATGACGCAAAAACGTCACAACGTGTATGGAAATGTTTCTTCACACAAGTATTAGATTAATTGTTTACACAGTTGCAGGAAAATTTAAACTTTAATCGGATTAAAAGACTGCATGCATGAAATCAAGATATATTTTTATCTAAGGAATTTAAGAGGGGGAGGGGATATGTAAACAAAAGATTTAGAACACAGATGTCAGCATTTAAGTGATTTATTTGAATATTGCATAAAAACTACTAAGCAAACACAACAAACTGAAACATACAGTTATTACAGGTGAATCATGAAAAGAATAACACCGAAAAGAGCAGCATTCAATATTTAAAGTTCCACAAGAATTGGATTTGAATACATCTATATATATATCTTCATTCCGAGATTTAAATTACAAATGAAGCGAAAACAGAAAAAAAAATTGTTGACATACTTGAATGCCGTTGTATTTAAATAAACAGATAAAATGATTGGAAAAAATAAATTCACAGATAAAATAAATGTAAATAGAATCATATGACAAGTAAATATATTTACATTTACATACATAAATAACAATAAGAATACTGAGACACATTGAATTAACTTCAGTTAATGATCGAACAAAAGTATAAACATTTTTTTGGTAAAAAATATAAAAAGTATTTGTCTTTTTCCTTGTAAATATATACGTAATGTATAAATTATAATGCGTACAAAATTTGTGGGAAAAAAGGGGCTTTACACTAATTCATGGAGAAAATAAATATATAAAAAACGGATTCTAAACTATTTGAATTACAATTTTCTTTATTTTAAAGTTGATGTGATAGAGGGAAGAAAGTAAATTTTTTCATCAGGTAATTTTAATGCTAAAATGTTGATGAATGTTTCAAATGTGAGAGAAGATCTCATGCGCAAGTTCTTGTGTACTATTAATCCTAGTAAATTCTGCTGTAGTTAAGAGCTATTTTTAATTTTTAAAGGGAATTTTAAACTTTACTCAAAATTATTTTTCCATTTCCGAAAAGAAAATGAAGAATCTATTGAAGTAAAATAAATGAGAGCTGTCTGAAACATCAATTAATACATTTACATTTTCTAAATCAGCATTCCACAATAAAGTATTAAGAAACACAGCACTTGAACAGTTAGTTTAATAGCAATAAGTAAAAATAATTCCAAAGATGAAAGAAAAATGCAATTCATAACATAAATTACAGTTTCAGAGAAATATTTAAAAGCCGTTCCTGCTAATTTCAGCCGCACTGCATTTCAGCTCAAATGTGGACGGAAGAGTCAATCATATGATTTGGACTTGAAATTTTAAAAATAATATTTATCATTCATAAAGAATTTAGCATTGACATACGAGCAGAAAAAAAATCAATTGATGTGCTTGCATTTTAAAGCAATGTTTAATGATTAAAAATGAAGAATTTCTCTTTGTTTTAACCGGTTAATGTCAGACTACATTTCCAAACAGCCTTGGATCAATACAGATTAGTGGAAATGTCCAAGGTCTTGATCAAATTAATGTCTGAAAGCTTTTGGTTTACATTGGAGTCCTGTTATTATAGATTTTATTATTTTAAATATTTAACGACATAAACGAATCTCAATTATTTATTTTTTTAAAAAAATTCTTTAGTTTGGATTTTTTAGCTCGGAAATTGATTTTTCAGAGTTTTTTTAACTGGTGTCTTTTTAAACTTTAACTCACATTTTTATGCAAAAAATCCTTATTTTTAAAAAAAATTAATACTTAAATAAATTACGCAAAGATTGAGAGTTATATTAACGTTACAAAAAAGCAATACAAGGGCTAAAAAGCAGCAAGGTATTCGGGCTTCATTGTCCCATAGAGAGCGACTATTTTATTCTTCGCCTATTCGGTAATGTTAAATAAGCTATCCCTTCACATGTTAAATTCAAAAATTAATTATTTATGGAATGTTTTGTAATTTTAAAAACACTGTATTATAAACACATAAATGTGTATTACATTGTTGCAAATTTTCATGTAAATTGAGACACTTTTTATGTCTAAAAACGTACTTGGCGTTTAGTCCAGGTTCTTGTACGTTTGGCGAAGACAAGACAGCTTAGGAATCCGACTAGTTTCGAAGACCAACTTTTCAAAAATTGGTTTCTAGAAGAATTTTATTGTTTTAAGTAACATAAATAAGCTTAAAGAGTCATAATTATTAAACAAATAATATGAATCACATTTTGTTTTTGAAAAAATGTTATTTTTATGAAATTTTAGCAAAATTTTAAACGTTAAGAAAAACGTTATAAGTAAAAATACATTGAACGTAATATAATTTTAACTTCATTGATATACTTCTTGATCCATCTGAAGTGTCACAGATTATAGCGCAAAATATTTTAAGATATAAGTATTTTATAAGCATTTAAATTTGATGTTAATGATTTTTCGTCAAAATTACTGTATGTTCTAAGCTAAAAATGGCTGTAAAATGTGATTAAATGAAACTGTCTAAGAGAATCTGCGGTTTGTTACACTCTGAAGGGCTTATAACATATATGTTATAAATTTAATTTAATTTGATTGGATTGTTTTGGGGATATTCCGTTTTTCATGCACAAATTATCGTGAAAATGTTATTTTTCAAAAAACATAAAAAATATTTTTATAAGTTAGATAAAGTAAATGCTATAAAAACCACTTAAAACCACTTAACTATGCTGCTCTCCTTCTTCCTCAATAATAATATTTCTTATTTTTTCTAATGCCCTCGCCCTTTAACATCAAACACCTAAAAAACACTTTTCCAAACTATTCGGATACCTTAAAGTTAAAACATGTCGGATATTTTGTAATTACTCAAAAGCACAAAACAAGACTTGATTAATTTATCAAAACAATGACAAATATAATACTTCCGATTTATTTAGAAATGCAAATTTTATGTGCAGTTTAGAACAGTGCGCAACGGAAAACATTTGGACCCCCCCTGCAAAGTAAAGTTTGGGGCCCCCAGGTTGGATTTTACAAAGGGTTAGGTACTTGGTGGCAGCCAGGCTTTGGACCTATTAGAACTCTGGGGTTGCAGGAGTGTACGCTACGCCCCTAGTTTAGAATACAGTGATGTATAAAGAGTGAGGGAGAATGAGGAATAATTTTGAATCTCGGTCAAGTGACGAGGAAGACACCTGAGCTGGCACACCTTCTACTCAATACCACACCAATGGTAGGACGTAGAGCCTCTACAGATTTAACGTGCATCGGATTCCTCTACAAGGAGGATCTTGAGTGGCACCAGGATTCAAACTCGTGACACCCCGGCCACGAGTTCGTGACCATAACTATTAGGCTACCCCGAACACTAATAGTTATGTAATAAGCCCTTTTGAGATTGTTTAATTAGAGTATGTTTTTACCAAGAAAATTATTTTGAGGTCTTCCAAACCTTGAGAATATTCAACTGCTGTAATATAAATTTTTATCAAAATGTGAAATAAGCATGAATTTTTAAAAATTTGTAATTAAAAATCGGCAGCTACAATTAAAGTAGCGTCATGTAGTTTTTAAGTCAATACATAAGAAATTCAGTATGAAGACACACAAAAAAAATCTTCCTATAATGGGATATATTCAAAGCAGAATACATACACTATTAATTTCTATTCACAAAACCTTAACTACATTCAAAACTAACATCATTAATTAATAGCTTATTATTATTAATATCAAAAGAACTTCCTTTTGAAAAAATTCTTTTTAGAAATGAAATGTATTTAATTGATGTTAAAATAGGCATAGACTTTTAAAGCAAAATTCTATGATTAAAAATTTTGTAAAAACCCTTAAAATTGAAAATTTTAACAAGAAATGTATACAAGTGTTTGCTATTTTACACAGATATTTTTAACGCAAAATGAGAGAAAACTTTTGAAAAAAATTACAAAATATGCATGTAGTGTAAGAATAAAAACAATTGTGAGGTATTTTAATAAATATTTTTTGTGTCACATATATATTCAATTATTTTAAGGAACACAACACAAATAAAATCTTGGAGAAAAATATGCTTGTTTATTTATCCTACAGGTGTTATAATAATCAGTATCAGACACCTTTCATAACTTCCGAAAAAACAAAAGTTGCTGTAAAGCATCAGAAAAGAGAATTTTTCTGTAAAGTAAAATTATGAAAATTAATGAGGCATATTTCGCATGCATCATTGAGTAGAAGTGACGAAATAAGCGGAATTCTAAACATATTGAATACTGATGTGAGATTGAAATTCGGTATTTTAATTTAATATTTTTTTGTGAAAAAGAGAGGTTTTAATTATTTATAAAAGGATATGATTTAAAAAGAGTTGTATTGCTAATAAAGCCAGACGTTGATTTCGACTATAAAAATATGAGTTTCCCTAAGAAATTGGCAGATTTTACGGATATACATAAGCATCAATAAGACCTTTGAAAACTAAAAATAGAATTGAGAAAGAAAAGTTCGAAAATGACGTAATAAATTTTGAAGAAAATAAACGTGCAATATTTACATTTCATAAATTTAATTAATCAAAACCAAATGTGATTTCACTATATGTTTCATTGTGTTAAACTGGCATAAAAATTGTGCCATAAATTATTCTATAAGTAGAATAAATTAATTTGATATTCGATTAAGCAATGGCGGAAGAATGTAGATTTTTTTTGTTCCAAATTTATCTACAAAAATGATTTATTTACAAAAATGATTCGAACAAAAGATAAATTTGTTCCAAATTTATCTTAAAAGTTGCAGCTGTTAATTTTAATGCTAATTATTCTAAAAAAATGTTAAAAATAATCGACAAACGATTTTTTCCCCTTGTTTTTGGTAACGAATACTTGCTTATGAATATCTGTAGCATAATGGTGAGTTGTTTGTTACAAAATTTCACATTTTTTAAACATATTTTTTTCCCTCCCTGAATTTTTTTTTAGATTTTTTGGTTGTTTGTAGATGACTAATTGTAGTCGAACTGCTGCTCTGTTCATTGTCGTCATTCCAGCATTATTGTCGTAGGAATAAAATAAAAAAGATATTTCTTAAAAATAAAGCATATCTTGTTGAATAATATAGTTTACTAAGAAAAATAAATCAAGGTTTATTTCTCTCTCTTATCATTTATAGAAACTAGTACATACAACATGAAGAAACTGTGACCTACTCTACAATGTATTTCACAAGATTTTAACTAAACAGACTTTACTTTTTAATGATTTTTGATTTAGAAGATAAGCATAAGCAAAGAATGATGCCAACAAATTATAAGCGCAATTGCCACATCATTAATCAATTATTTAATAAATCATAGTATCGTCATAATCTGGAGCAAATTTAAGTTGCCTGTCCAATTGTTTTAAGAAGCTAATTATTAAAAAAGCTAAGATTTTTTATATTTTATTTTACTTTTATTTTAAATAAAGGATGTTCTACATTCAATTTTTGATAATATCCATTACATTTATTACCATCTGACTTAGCTAAGTTATATAAAATAATTAAAAATAATATTCTTACAATTATTTTTGTTAGTGACAAGGAATTTGAAATAAATAATTTTTTAATTAATTTGCAATCATTATATTTATTGATGATTTATTTATACTGGTTTCATAATGGAAAGTTGTGGGATGGGAATTATCATTTCAAGGATCATATACTAAGACCCCATATAAAGCTAATTGACACCAATATACAATTTTTTGACCCATTTTTGTTCCAACCGTTTTTTTTTTTTTTACTAGCATGAAGTAATGCACTTGGTCAATTCTCACATGTTTCCTTTTTTTAGTAATTGATATAGTCCATTAACTCGTTTAAGGATCATAACTAATGTTAAGTACATTTTTTATTGTAAGAATTCAATTCTTTAATGGAAGAGCTGGAAGTCTAAGAAGAAATCTTTGTGTTATGAAATGTCAAGTTCTTATTATGTTTTGAAAAAAATCCTGTACCAGTTTGTCATTGAACTATTCAAGTTATTACATCTTGAAGAAATCATATCCTTATGGTGGAATTATATTTTCTTTCAAGCGTGTATGGAGTTGTTCCGATATTATAAATAATATACTTAAAAATTTAAAAATACAGTATATTTATTGCTTTGATATATGATTGAAGTTAAAAAAAAGTCTATTCATATATATCAGTGGTTTTTAAAATATTTTTCGTGGACCCTTGGGGGTCCGCGGAGTCCCTTATGTAACGTTGAGATTTTCCTCTCTTACAGACTCTGAAAGGCCTCGTGGAAAACTTAAAAGATATATGCCATGATAGACTAGATTATTAAATAGTCCCCAATGTAGGAATTCTACAAGAACTTGTATTTTGATTAAGAATAGATGATGGGAGAGATGTTCAAAATCTTGGGTGTCCGCAATGTCACCCTGATACATAAAACTACGGCAATCGAAAGTTTAAGAACCGCTGATCTATGTTGTTTCCCTCACAATTCTAATTATATTCTTGCAATGTGTGCAAGATGTAAGCTCAAGTCCTTGTAAAATACTCGTAATATAAGCTTAGGGGTAATAATATAAATAATAGGGTCAAAATGATTGTTGAATTTTTTTTCTTTACAGTTTTCTTTACTCTCAAACCAAATTTGTTCCCAAGTAAGTTCATATACGACAAAGACTTATTAATTTAAGACAAATTATTTAAGAATTCCAGTTGATGAATGAAAGATCTATCTTTCAGTTGAAATATTCGTGTTTTGAAATAATTTTCTAGTCAATAACTTTTTTCAAAGGTTCCAAACTGCTTAATAAGATGACCAATCAGATTTTTTCACATTTTGCAATATAGTATCAAAACACTAATTTTCACAAATATTTTCCTTTAATTTACACACATCACACACAGTAAAGTTAAAATACTCTTCATTGACAAAAATTATTAGGCATTTTAACTATTAATGTTCCTGTCAGAAGATAAAAATTAAATTTTGTGAATGCATGGGAAGACATCGAAAGTGGTTATCGATTTTAAAATTTTTGTTAATGAAAATGCTCCCAAGAGAGATTCTAGGTCTTACAAGAAACTAAAAGCGCAAATATGTTAAGGCATTATTTTCTTATTTATACTATATTTTCTTATTTAATAACTCCCGATGTCTTAAACATTTGTCAAGTAGAGGGGTTGATGCATATTAAAATCTATCGAAATTTAAAGTCCTAACGATAACAGGGTATTGTCAGAAGTTTTTTTTCAATTGGGCTGCATTTTTTAGCAACTTAGTCTTTCCAGACACGGCATGTCCCCAAACGTGGGAGCCATTTCCTGGTGGCACCATCTGGTGGCGGCTCTTTACCAAATTTGGTCGAATTAGTTTTATTTAAAACTCAAGCTCTCGTCGGATACTAAATATTGCCATGATTTAATTTTTCCAATAGTACCAGAGCAAAATTGATACTCAAGGGATCTCTTTTACATGCCACATAATGATATGACATGCGTGTCTACAAGTTTCGCATTCAGAAAATCTATCGACTCCAGACGGGTTCAAACCCGCAACCACATAGGTTTGCGAAGCGGGCACGTTCTACCCGTTCAAGAGTATTGTTCTTATTATTTGATCGTGGTGTAAAATTACGAAATCTGTTGCCAGCAGTCTTTGTGTAGTCTCTAATTGCAAAATTTTAAAATTATGAATCAAATAACCCATTTAATATAAATATTTAATGAATTACGTAAATTGTTTATGAAAAGAAATAATGAAATAGTTTTAAAGAATTGTTTTCAAATATTAAACATGTATTAGAATCTTCAATTGCTGGCCATTTATCAAATGTATGTTAGTATAAATAATCATAATAATAATTCTTGCTTTATTTATGATACTTAAAATTTGGAATGTACATTAAGTTAAATTAATGTGAATCCTTTTTATCTTTTACATCCTAGATATTTTATAAATGCTTAATACTATAGTGCTTTTAATTTTTGAATGTTTTTTTTTTTAAATATTAGCTAAGTTTATTTATAGTTTTTTTCAATATATTTTGCAATAATAAATTTAAATTGACTGAATAATTATTTCTGTTACTTATTTTCTTGGAACAATGTTAAGTAAAATAATCTAAGAAGAGTTTTAAGAAAATTAGAAAATGCAAAATTCCAGATGCAAAAAACTAATCAAAATTTCTGTCATAAGTAAATAAATAAATAAAAAAAAACCTATCAATGCAAAAAATCCATTTGGATTCTCAATTCCCTCGTATTTTCTTTTGATTTTTTATGTGAGATAAAGAGTTTTCTTTGAAATTCAATAATTCTTGTAAAAACATTGAAAAATAAGATTATTTAAATCAATTAAAATATTTTAATGGGTAAAATTAATAAAATACTAAAATTTAACATATTTAAAGTGAAATAAAAAAATATTTTTTAAATAAATATTCAATGAACAATCAAACTTTTAAATTCAGTAGATTGGAGTATCGTTTTTTCAACTTTTAAATATATTATTCATTTCCCCAAGTTGTTCTAATTAATACCATTATGTAAATGGAATTCTATTGGAATTTCTTTAATAAATAAAAATGAATTATGAAACAATATTGTGTGTAAAAAATTCCAAATAATGCAAGAGCGAAATAAATGCATTCATTCATTTGTTCTTAAAAACAATTTTGAAGAATTAATTATGTTTAAAAATTTTTTTTAATTCAAAAGTCATTCTATCCAGTCGTTAAAAATCCTTATGCTGTAACCTTACTAAAATATGACCATAAAGGTGCATGAAAAACGAGACAATATCAAAATAATTGCATAGAAATCTTTTGAAAGAAAATTAAAGAAAAGAAGAAATGTATGTGTGTGTGCTAATGAACTTTAAAACCAAATTTGATCTGTTAATGTGCAATATTCTTTTAAAGTGCAAGAAAAGAAAATCTAACAGGTTGCCATTTCCGGTAATTTAAAAGGAAAGTGATCTAATTCCATCATTCAATTCCACTAAACCTAAATAATAAATTATTGTGATAATGAAAGTAGTTCACTGATCCGACCATGCATTGTAATCGAAAAACATGCCTTCGATTAAATCTAAACATGTCATCCTTGATTCTGAAATTCAATCTAAAAAGATTGACCATTCCAGCAAATTAAATCGCTCTGATTCATACACCGACGATTCTATCTCTGTGCGCAAGTAGGGTGAGGGTCAAACTTTCCCTTAGACAACACTCCGATTCAGAAAAGGGAATTTTTCCTTAACCAACGCCCACCAAAAAAATAGCTATGGAACAAGTAAAACGGTTAAAATAAACAAGCAAACGCTGTTAACCTTCAATACCGAAGCTCCTATTTCACAGCAATCAAAACAAAGATGTAAATAAAAGATATTAAAAAAATAATAAAGCAAACAGTGAGAAAACGTGAAACCGACCACGGTAATGTGCACTTGGCCTACATACTAGCCGTTGGTAAATGCGGAACTATTAGACACGCCCGAACAACTGTACGCTGAAGTTAACCTCAAGCATGGTGGTTGGCAAATTAGAATCGCCTTTTTATGCTTCTCTTGTAGTCGTTATTGTATTCCGACCACGCATTGACTGTAACTAAGATTTTATTAGAGGTTGTGTAGTGTCAATAATTTATAGCAATGGTGACTATCAGCAGTGAAAGTTAAAAAAAGATAGGATGTAATAATGGTGTAAGGGAACTGATTGTCACGCGTTTTGCCACTAACGAGCGGTGTAAAATTGTCACATCAGGCTATTGTTAGTTCCAAATGGGTCGCTAATGAGAACATTAGAAACGAAAAAGCGTGAAAGCATTGTACTTATGTAACTATTATGTCTCTTTAAGCGTTTTTCAAGCATGGTTGGCTCATTTTTTTAGTTATTTGAAGGCTCTTTTTATTGGACTTTGAATGACCAAATTAGAGATTGCACTTGTTGGAAGGCAAAAGTAAAAACTGTGTTGAGAACGCTTTTATGTAATTTAAATTGATTAGAGATGACACTCCGAGTTTAATACAGAAGATACACTGATACAAAAGGTGTAAATCAAATCCATTTCGGAGAAATACAAAAATAATTATCAATTCTGCGTAAGAAATGGATATTACCATGTAGAGTTTATGAAATTCTTTTATGCGCTCTTGTAATGGAAATTTCGTTAGATTTGAAATATATATTTTTAAATATGCTGTAAAATTTTTTTCTTATTTTTCTATATTAAATAATATTATTCTTCTCGGCATTTTTATTGTTATCTTCTATATTATTTTATTATTCTTTTCCTTTGCATTCTATTTATAGATTTTGGTTTTGTGCTTCTACAATGCTTTAGGCATGATTCCATCAAAAAGTTTTTTTTTGTTTGTGAAGAGAAAAAAATAGTACAGAAAACGGAATTTTTTAAAAATATTTTTTTATTAACATTGTTTATATAAAATATACTTTCAAAAGAATGGTAACCAGTGATTTATATAAAAAAGAAAACAAATAGAACAAGAAAAAATTTATCAAGTGGATTAATAACCATTTTAATTGTAATTATAATAATTTTAAAAAATTCTATTTTTTTAAAAATGGTTATGTCTTAGTCTTTTAATTTTTAAAAAAAATTAATTTTGAAGATGTTTAAAAGCCTTTTACCATTTATCAAATTTAAGTGTTTCATCATTTGTCAAATTTGATGTTTTAAATTTTTGTTAAATATTAAAAAAGTCATTACACATATAAATCATTGACTATGTATATATGTAAAGGACTTTTGTATGTTATATTTTCATCCATTAATTATCACTTTCAAATTACACATAGACTCATTGTAAATTTTATATCAAATGACTTTCCAGGTCATGGGAATATTTTTATTTAACTTCCTATAACGAACTTGTTGATTTTTAACATAGGGCGAGGTTTTTCTATCATATTGCACAGCGTATTGGTAACTTCCCTAAGTAATGGAGCTTTTTTATTGGAAAGTATGTTAATATATTCATCGGGTTCATAATTGGTTCAACTAGTTCAAGGTTATTGATTGCTCCCAAACAATACCAGACTCATGTCCAATTATCTTTTGTATTAGATTTAATTTAAGCAACTGCCTTCCGATAAAATCAGAAGTATTTTAAAGTCTTAGTACTATTATTCTTTCCTCATGTTGCACAAAATTAACTTTAGCCAATAAACAATGATGAATATAAACTCAATTTTCAATCAGAGATTTTTCATCCACGTAAATCTAACTGAAAAGAGTACGATACGGTTCTCTCTCTCTCAATAAGTTTAATTTGAAAAAAATATGAAATTTATTTAAGACATATTATTATATTTTTAATTCTTAGATGTATAACGGTTTTGTTTATATAACTTTTTTTAGTTTACCAGTTTAAAGTATAGTTTTTAAAAGCGAATTATACTATTATATTGAAATTTTCTGCATGTTAAGGTATCCAACTACTTGTGACAACTTTTTAAAAAGGAAATGGAGATTTTCTTGTGGTTTTTAAATTTATTTAGTACATTTTAATAAAAAATGCTAAAATTAAGAAGAGAAAAATAAATTATTATTACTAAATTGGGAAAATCTGTAAAAGTTTACAAAAAATTTCAAAAACGGGGCCCATTCTGTACCAAAAGGTTAAGAACAAATTTTCAATTCTGATGTGTTGCTATGTTATTCATTTTTGAAATGACTCTCAGGATAAGACATATTTAAATTGTTACAAAAACTAGAGAACTTTATCTTAGTTATTATATGAAATTGCTTAAAAAACAGTGATTATATTAACATAAGGGACTGTAAATTTAGAAATAAAACAGTGATTGATAATTCGGAAGGTTAAAACACTTCTATATTATACAGAACATACACACAAAAAATTTAAAAGTTAATGATTTTGAAAACTTTTTTTAGCAATCGCTGTCCCCGTTTGAGCATTTTCAAAAAAACAAACAAACATTTCGAGTAAAACGCGTTTCAAAGTATGACATCTTCCTTAAAGTAATGGCATCTGCTTTTTCTAAAACACTCGTAATTTTTGTTCTAGTGAACGGAAAATAAAAAAAACTTGATATTTTTATAAAGCTAATAAGATAGAATATAAAATAAAATCCTAAGAAAAAAGATTTATCAGATTTTTGAAAAATTTCTCGATTTTAGGGTAGTTGGATACCTTAAGGAGTTAACGTTTTGGTTTATAAAAAATATCTAACAGAGAGAGTGGTTCTTTAACTTAAGATCACCGCAGCCCTCCCCATATGTATCAGCCTGACATCGGTGACCTTCTATATTTTGAACACATCTTCCTGACTCTCAACATATGGCTGAGCGATTTAAAGGTTTCTCAATACTCCTAGGATTGTCTCTACTATTTATAAAGACTTTTTTAACATTTTTTTTTTCCTTTAAGAAAACGGTAAAAATCTAATTCAAAAATGTTACTGAATACTAATTTTAAATAAGTAAATAATGTATTCAACTGTATTAATGCTACCGTAATGTATGCTGTGGGGTAGCTAGGTATCCAATGGCCCTGGTGCAGAAAAAAAAATGAGGTCTCGAGCTTGGTTGGATTTTATCAAGTAAAAAGTAAAAAATATATGAATTTATGAATATTTTAAATATACAAAGCTACAATTTTTATTTACTATCTTCTCTTTTTTGGCGTTGTTTGCGCTTAACAGCACCACCGGGTTTCCTGTTTTTTATCTATAATTTTAGTTGTATAATTTATCCAATACAATTCGTATGTGCTAGAGTACTTACTGACGTTAAAAGGAAAGGGAAATGTAATGCTACGCTACAAAACGTCATTGGGGTATCCCTAGCTATTTATTTATTTGGGAGGATCCAACTTATCTGCCAGAGGGCTTAGAGCTACAAAATAGTCCACCAAGATAGACAGGAAATGATGTAAAAAATATGCATGAAGAAGAAAATACATTACAATATTATTATAATTAAAAATAGAAAGTAACTAGGAAGGAATTGGTTCTTGTGTAGGTTTTTTTAGATGTAATAATAAGTATGGTAAAATTTTTCGCGGAAATGAAAAATGAAAAGATTGAAAATAGCATAAACTTTTCAATAATATCGCAAATTTGGCTTGCTTGGTGGTCGGGGTCCGAGGACTCCTCTGAGCTTGAGGACCCCGGTTCACGGCACCGCCAGCCCATTGGTATCTACGCCACTGAATGTATGTGGTGCTGCATTTCTTTTACGAGTGCTGTTATATTAGTGTATTATTTTGAAATCTCCAGTCTCAATTCCAGTTTTAGACTTTCCAGGCGGTTTCTGTAATTTTTGAAATAAAGGAAAGCTATAATGTTCTTTCACATAAAGTAGTTTGGAAAAACATCGGAAATTTTTAGCTATGACTTTTAGCACGCTATGAACTCAGTTCTTAATCTTTGCATATGTGTAAATATTTTTTTTGTTGAAAATATTACTTTGTAGTAATGGCTATGTAGTTGTAACTAATAAAAAACACTTAATTAATATTCTAGATAGAAAAACATATTGTTACAGAGTTTTTTCAATGGAGAAATTTAGTGAACTGTAAAATCAAATGGCACACTTTTCAATTTTTCCATGAGGCCTTTTTGAATTCGCAAAAGAGGGAAATCTTAACATTAAATGAGAGGCCTTAGCGGACTCTTTAGAAAGGCATTGGGGACCCTAACAATTTAATAACCACTGATCTAAGGGAATTCTAATTTTTATACACATCCCAAATATATTTTAAAATACCATTTTTAAAAATTACACAGAAGTTTTTTAAAACGTACGTTGTTTTAAAAATAATACATTAGTTGAAAACAATTTATGAAATTTAAATATTTCCCGCCTTTTTCATGGAAAATAAAATTATGAATATTTTTCGATAGTTAAAATAGTGGTGGAGAGAAAGAAAGTGTGGTAGTTTAATATTTTAATGGCAATTGAAGATATAATATTAATCATTGAAATGAGTTTCAGAAGAAATTTTTTCATGTTTTCCATAAAAATATTTTCAAACCCCCTTAAAACTACTTAGAATTAACTTTTAAACAGACGCATACAAATAAAATATAATTAAAAAACTTTTTTTAATCAAATAAACATTGTAAAATAGAAACCAGAATTTATTAATGTATTACAAGACATGTGTGATATACTTATTACTAATCATTACCGACTATCTTCTGGATCATGATTTTGAAAAAAGTGTTAAAGAATAATAAGCTTTTTTGATATTTAATTTCACTTAAATTAGAATGTATATATATTCTTAAAAAATTGTTTAAATGCAGTTTTTTTGGCAAAAAATGAAGAAAGAATGACGTATTTTCAAAACATACTTTTTTATAAAAATGTAAAAATGTTCCATTATAATATCTTGCTTATACATAGCTGAGACTTCTGTACAGAGCTTGAACTTAGAACTTTGAAATATATATTTTAGAAGTGGACTTATTCATATTTGAATATATCAGAGTAGAGATAATAATAAAAAACATCCGGTTATTGTTACATTTGATGGTAAATGTGAAAATAGTGTGAATTTTTCAAAATTTCTAGTTCTGCCTCAGTAGAGAAGTCTTAGCTATAACTGTAAAGGCAAAACATTATTATTATAGAACATTTTCCCAGAAAAGGAGAATATTTAAAAATATGTCACATTTTCTTCATTTTTTTTGCAGAAATGTTGCATTTAAATACCCTAAAATCCGGCGTATAACGCGCACTTTTAACACAAAAAATGAGATCGAAATTTACGGGGGCGAATTATACGCCGGGTATAAAAAAATGATTGTTTCAAAAATTAAAAAAAAAGGGAGGAGCATAAGATAAATTAAGACTCCTACACAGATCACACCGTTTATTTGAAAAAAAAAAAAAAAAAACGACATGTGCCGAAGGAAATTGTATAAAGATTCTTATTCTAAAAGTATACTATTTCCTTAAAATCCTGGATAATACCTCAAATAAAGGGCACAAAAAATACCAGCATTATATACGCACTTTTCTTATTCTTTCGAATAATAAGAGTGCGCGTCATACGGCAAATAAACCCTAAAAATTAAAAAATGCAGCTGGAAAGTATGGGTGCGCCCTATATGTTAAGTCTACAATTAAAATGAATAATCCATAATCGTTTGGCGAAGTAGTACATGAACTACTCAACAAGTATAAAAGTAATTAAATAATGTATAATCGTTTGGCAAAGTAGTATATGAACTCTCAACAAGATAAAACGAAAAGAATGTTTTTGATTTTTGCTGTTCGCGATAAAATAAAAGAATTTATTGGAATAAATGACGGCTTAGATTGTTTCTTGGTGCCGTAAAATTAATTTAAAACGCAATTTAAATACGTAAAATTATACGCCAGATTTTATACAGTAATTTTTTATTCTCATATTCTTAAGATAATTTTATACGTTCAGTTCATTTTATACGTTTATTCTACACTAAATAACAAAAAGGTTATTCATTTATACCCTTTTACAAAATCACGGTTTCGAAAATAGTCAGATACCTTAAATTAAAAATTGTTGAAAATGTTATTATCAAAAGTACAAAAGAGATATTATATTTCCGTCAATCTGTGAAATAGATTTTTAAATCGAAAGGACAAGGTGTTTAATCATTTTAGCTTAATACAAGTGTTTAAAGAAGTTCTATTAAAATATTGATTTGTGTATTGGTTAGCTTTAATAATTAAAGCTATTTAAATTGCAAGTAAATTATTCAAATAACTTACTTTGATGAAATCTGTTGTTCCATTGATAAAACAGGAACTGAGTATCTTCATATTTTCCTGAGAAGTATCAACTGTAGGTAAATCATACATTTTATTATTTTCTTGATTTCGTAAAATAAATCAACATTAATATATTTTTATCAACATTGACAGACCATTTGTCTCAAAGAAACTGGTATAACAACCAATAGAAAAAGAAACATTATTTATTTTTTTTTAGGTTTTTAAAAAGTATTCTTAATGTCTGTCCTTTTATAAAACAGTTGAATGAGTTTTCAAGTATAAATTTTTTAAATTCATGGGATAATGGGGAATTATACTGGTCACGCATCAATGTTTTATTCAATTCAGACAAAATAAACGTTTTTGATTTGAATTACATACAAATTGGACGCTACATTGGAATTACTGATTTTTTGTTTGGCAGGATTTATTTATTGTTCTGAAACTTGTTTAGACTTTTAAAATTGAATTATTCCACTTTACACAAACTTTCTTTGGAACATTATTAGGTTTAAACATTATTCAGCAAATTTTATGCTAATAAATGAAAATAAATATATATTTATTTACATATTTGAGATGTCTTAAACCATTTCTCAGCCAATTCAAGGTTATATTACATTATTATTCAAATCTTTGATTTCAAAAGCTGTTAAACTTAATTTGAACAAGATGTTATAATGTAAACAATTGTTTTTTCTTAAATGCATAAAAAATAATCATGAAGGATATTAGGAATTCTGTTCTCGTTTATGGTTAGTTTTTCACATATGTCACTCGGCTTTGTTATGAATTAATTATCTCTCTAACTGTAGAAGACATTTTTAGAGTAATAAATGGAAAAGTAAAACTATTTTGATTTTGTGCTTAGCACTGTTTTATAAAATGTTAACCATGAACAGGATTGATCTATAATTCTGTGTGTTTTCTTGTTCATAATAACCTTTGTTTATGAAACTTTTCTACGTGACTTTTCAGATGTTTTGTGGGGTTAAACTTAGTTGTTGTCTTTCAAAGGCCGCTGTGAGCCGAACTTTGCCTTATCCAAGCGCTGTAGGATTTTGGAAGAAACCACGGGTAGTAGGAAGACACTGTAGCCCATTGAACAGAAGATAATGATTTCATTGAAGCACTTGTTGCACATTCTCCGATTTTGAGATAGGGTTTTGTATCTTGATCTGCCAAACCCTTTTTTCTGCCGTTAAGCTGCAATAAAAATTACTAGAATCTTTACACAGCCGTGTTTGTTCAGTATAAGTTAGCAGCTTATCTTTCTGTACGAACAGCTAGCTCCATGCATTCCTACTAGGAAACTACTTTCGAAGTCATTCAATAGGTTATAAGGTTCTCGATAAAGTGGTAATGGTATTGTTGTCTGTATCTCCAGTGAACTGCAGCAACGACAACGAGAAAAGATCAATCCTCCATAATTGTTACCTATTTAGTGCAATGCTAATTGTGCAATGGAATCACGTCACGTACTGCAAATGAAATTAAAATCTTTAAAATCTAGTAATTCACATACTTGGTATAAAGGAAGACAGGATTATTCTTAGGAGTGCTTCGTTTTTTTAGAGTGTATATAACTTTTTATCCTTTCTTTTCTCCGATTGCAATTTCTTGATTGATTACTTTTTCTTCTTATTGTGGAAACTTTATAACAAGGAACAGAAGAAAAAAAAACAAGGAATTTTATGTTTTTTTTTCTAGGGTTTATTAAATACCTGTCATGTAGAGTAGTGATTCCAAACCTTTTTATCATGGTGGACTGGTCAACGATTGATAATTTAAAGCGGTCCGATGAGGGGGGAAGGATGATGATTGTTTATATTTTAGATTATTTTGATTCAATAATCTTAATTTAATTGAATTTAAATATACCTTCAGAATAAAATACAGTTAAACCAAAAAAGAAATGTAAAGTGATTTAACATGGAATACGAAGTGATTTCCATGGAAATTCGCACAAAACATAGAAAAATACACCACAGTAAATAAAATAGAAATAATTTGATGTTACTTGGGTGGCCCGGTACTATATTTGATCCAGGGACCGGTCCGCGGCCCTGGGGTTGGGGACCACTGGTGTAGAGGATGTGAAGCACGTTAAGTATGTCGAGTTTCAAAGTACTCACACTGACATGATGTGAAAATTTGGAGAATGAAGTACCAGCTCCCACATGAGGTCTTGTCCTCGTCCCTTGACCGAGGCTCAAAATTAAAAGCTCCATCACCAAAATCACTTATATAACTTCAAAGTGTAACATTAACAACAATCAATCAAACAGTCTCAATTAAGTGAAGATGGTCTTTGTGCCATATCATTAACTTAATTACAATTATGATAATTACAACAATACATGTATTTTCTTTTTTTTCTCAAGGTTTTAATTGAACTTAATTATTTTTTCATACTTTTTTGTTTTATTTTAGTTTCTAACTCAAAGCAATGTATCAGAACTGAATTAAAAATAAATTTCCAGCAGCTAATTGAGTAATCTTCGAAAGAAATCTTTAAGGTCATCTCTGTAGGTAGAATAAATATTAATGTATTTATTTCTCTTTTAAAAATAATAATGAATGCATTGCAATTTCCTATTGATAGCTAAAAATAAGAATCTTGATTTTTTTTTTTTAAAACAATTAAGCAAATCAACACTTTACTTAATTTTGTCTATTTGAAAAGAAATTTATTATTAGAAATTATATTTTATTTCCTTTTATCGCATTGTTATAAAATATCACAATTTTTTTTTATTTAAAAAATATTTTTAAAATTTATTATAATTAAAAGATATAAACATAATTTTTCTAGACCTGAAAATTTATATCTTTTCAATGAAATGAAACAGGATGACTAAATTTATAATTAACGTTATTAATCCTAATTCTGGATAGAAATAAAACTTATACACACATTTTGGTTCGATAATGTGAAGAAAGCTTAAATTATGGTAACGTTCTATATTCAATTGCATTTTTTCAATATTTCCTTACTGTAGCTGAAAGGTCCCTATATGTTCTCAAATTGTAACCCTTATAAGAATCCTAGAAATACAGTAGGGCCTTCATTTTACAAACCTCTAGTTTGCAAACTTTTTCCTTGAACCAAGAATATTTTATGATTTTCTTCGTAAATTAACCTTCAAATAGCGACAAGCATTTTCTGTTTAAATTAATGTTTATTTTGTGATTCAAATTTTTCTCCCTATTTAAAATATTTCTAGACTTTCGTCTGATCAAATTATAAAATCATTAGAAACAATTCAACGCGGATGACAGCGTGTAGAAATTGCACATGAAATAGTTTTTGTTTCATTGAGAAGATGCAAGGCGTACATTATGAGAGAAAACATTTTTTCAAACAAAAAATTCATACAAAATTAATAGACTTTATCAATAATTAAATTTAAGGATGTATATAATAATATATGCATAAAATTACTGAGTATAAAAAATGTATGATTGCAATTACTGTTTGTAAAACAAATGTATGTTTAAAATTACTTATAAGCTTAAAATTAGAAAATTTCATTAAGATTCATTAATTTTAATATAAAATTATTTTTTTAGAGTTGAAAATACAGTAAATTTATGGACAATGTTTTTTGTCCTTATTATCCTTCCTTATTATCTTTTACATGAATGAGGTATATAAAATATAGAATTTTTTTTACATAAAAAGTTTGAATAATTACTTCTTTTTAAAAGTAATGCATAATGTTTATAAATTTAAAATTTGTTTTATGTAGTTTGTAAAGTATATTGAAAGATGATTCTCTGTTTGACGAATTTTGGATATAAAGAGCTTTTTTGGGGAGATTTAGTGACTTAAAAAATAGAGGGCCGACGGTTTAATACTTTTAGAGAAAAAGGAGCTAAGTTTATGAGCCAACATAAACAGACTAGATCACTGACTGATAAAATATACTTTTTATGATAAATGTTGAAATTTACGAGCTTATTGCATAAAAAATGGATTAGTCTTTGTTCCATTCAAATGAAATTCATTCACTGAAAAATAATTATGCATAAAAGTTTTTTTTATTTCTAATGGGCTGCAGATTGGTGTTTTACTATTGCGGACCTAGTACATTCCCCGGAATCTAGTACCTCTTTTTAGTGCGGCACCTTGTAGGCGGATACCAATCACCTCAGGTAATTTTCAGCCCAGTTTCCTCCCTAGAGGGAGGCACCTGAGCTCTGACGATGTGAACCTGTACTAAGATTTAATTTTGATAAGAGCACCCAAGCCACAAAGAGACACTCTAGGTCTTTTACATACCGTATAATCACACGACATTTCCGCGTTGATTTTCTGCATCATGAAAATCCATCGACTTGGGCCGGGGTCGAAACCGCCCCTTGGGTGCAGAAGGCCAGCGACAAACAAACCACGCCACCCAGCCGGCTTATGTAGAAACTTTTTTTTATGCAAAAAAAGTATTTTGTTTTATTTTAACAATTCTTAGAACGCTATGATTGCTGTAAAAAACAATATTAAACTTAATAAAATTTAGGGTAATACAATAAAAGATAACACTAATATTCTAAAATAATATATTCTATTATTCTCAAACTAATTACATTGATGTTTTACTTATCAAAGCTATGAATTTACACTTGATAACTGAAAAAAGTCAGAATTCTGAATTTGCCATAATAATAGATTCATTGGTGTAAAAAACTCGCCAAAAGTCGCCGGGTTAATGTACTTTTTATTAATAGGTACATTAACCCGTTGACTGAAATTTACGAAGGATATATTTGTCGATAGCTTAATACGCTTTTCAGAGAATATAAAGTTTGTAAACCTTATGAAACATATGTCAAAAGAGTAATTGTAATCTTTGTCGTTGCACCAAACACTAGACATATATAAAGTTACAACTTGTAATCTCTTAAAATAATAAGATGCAACACACTCTACTTTAAACCACCGTATTAGGTTTGGAATATAAAATAGAGACTTTTCAATGTTACTGTTTCAGTATAGGTTTCATAACCCAACAGATAAAAATGCAATAAAACTCAAGGTAATATACAAAAAGTTTTCCGGAACTGAAGATTACTGTTTTTTTCCGCATTTTTCTCTCTCTCGTATTAAAAAATCATCTATTATGGATCGGACGAGTGCCCAGAAAAATTGTGTTCCGCATGAGAGCTAATTTGCCGGACTTTTCGTTGAAAGATGGATTAGCTTGTCCGTCAACAAGTTGAAAACTTCTAGATTTCTTGAAAACAGATGACATTTCAACTCGGAGTCAAAGGAAGGTCTTGCTTTTAATGCAGTAAATGACAGCATTCAAAACAAATTTGTTAAGTGTTGTCAGTTTTTGACACTGTCGTTTGCAATTTCTGGGAAAGGGAAAATTCGTAAATAAAAGAGGAAGGAACTCATTCAAAAATACTTACTGTTATACTTGGAAGAAAATGTCAATATTTTGTAATTGAAGAGTGGTAATGTCTTTCACTGTTTTTAACCCTTTCGTGGGCCATTTATTTCTCTTTTGAATTTCTCGCAGTTTTTTTATGTTTTATTAACAATTAAACAATAACATTTGAGGAAATATATTTTATTTTGCCGAATTTTATGTTTACATTTATATTTTAGGGGTAGGAAAGAATACTTCCCGAGGAACCATTCACCGTCATAACGAAAATTAAATTTAATGGTGATTATTTGTCATGAAAAGATCAAAAGCAAGCTCAGGGATGTCTTAAGGCATGGGCCAACTGGGCCTGGACCCAGGGCCTCGTCCGCAATAGGGGCCTCATCTCGTTCTCGATTCAACTTTAATAAAATCATAATTCGAATAATTTTTACGGTCAAATGTTATTTCCAGTTGTATTCTCCAAGAAACTGGGGATTTCGAACGATATGCCAACTGGCTACATGTGATGACCATCGTCCACTTACAGGACTAGGCCTACAGCCATCCACCATCATTACTTATGCATTCAAAAGGCGACAGTCGGTCAAGCCAGTTACATTTATTTGTTTTGATTTATTGTTTGTAGAAGTATTTGACAACTTTAATGCTATGTACTGTTAAGGATCATAGTTGGGGCCTACATTTGTGTAGGGCCCAGGGCCTCAAGAAGTTTTTTAAGACGTCCTTGAGCAAGTTGCAGTGCACAAGAGGACATCACATTCTGCATACATATAACGGGTCCTCTTTTCTTGTCCTTTCTGCTACATTTCCTACATCATCTATAGTTGGAAACCATCTTTGGTATATGATTTCCCCCACTGGCTAAGTTCACATTATCCGGAATTATAAACTTCTTTGCTTGAAAGCTAGCAGGACGTCCTCTTTCCTTTTTCTTGAGGAATATCGGTCTATTAGCTGACAAGGTAATGCTATACGCCTTCGTTCAAAAGAAAAAGTGGTCTCATAGGCAACTACCTAACGAACTAAATGCTCTAATTTTTCAAATATACAAATTGTACATGGCTTTTATTTATGATGCAATAGCATTTTTACATTTCCCTGTTAGGCCTATTTCTTCTTATTCAAACTAGAAAGTAACTCGCACAAAAAGTGCAAAAATGTATAAGAAATAAGTAAATATAGTTACAATAAAAACAATATTTTCTTTATTTATTATTTAAATATTCTATTTATAAACTAAATATTCTATTTTTTCAAATAGTGTACAAATTGCACCTGACTGTCATATGACTCAGTAGCTCTTTCACATTTCAACCATTATTTATTATACAACCTTAGATAGTTACTGCACAAAAAATACAGAAATTTTCGAAATAAGAAAGCGTTATTACAATAATGACAGTATTTTACTCAAATTTGCAGTAGAATCGTCGAGGAATACAAATGTCACATCGAAAAAGGTGTCGTAGGAGAACGAATTTCACACAATGTTTTCAAACTTTTGAAACAAAATTGCTAATCCTATTCAATCGATCGAACAATAAATGGCGGAACAAAACTGAAGCGAGCATTAGTCTTCCCATCGTTATAATAGCAAGGCCAATAAATTATAATGGGTTTTACGCTTCCTATGGGTGTATTTCTTAAGATCATGTAGATGGGAAGTTATCTTCCCAAGGCCCCCAAAAGGGTTAAGAGCCACGAGTTAAATGTTAAATTTAGTTTTTGAAAGAAAATTTGGTAGAAAAAAATCACTTTATAACAAAATAGATGAATTATTAAAGCAGTATACCCAACATAAAAATGAAAAGAATCTTATTGATTCCAGACAAAAGTTAGTTTATGTTACATCGAAATATAGAACAAGTGGTATAAATAATATTTTTATTTAAAAATGATATATAATATTTTGAAGGATTTAGTCAACTATACGTGTTGATTTCAAAAATAGAAACCTTTCAAATGTGCCCTAAGTAGGGTATTTGTAGATTTTAAAACTGTAAAATATTATTCCCTGAATGAATTTAAATATTGCAAAGGAATTTCATTTCTCTTTCAATGTTTTCTTGTCAATTTTTATTTCTCCAATATATATATTTGATTAGATGATATGTCATGATAGACTGCTCACAAAATTTGGAATATCTAAGATTTTTTTAAAAATTAGCTTAAGATATTTTCAAAATTTGTGTGATGCCAAACATTTTTCAATATAAATAAATATTTTTTCTCAAAATTTAATTTTAAAAATACAAAAATGATCTATATACTGAGAAGTAATTAAGTTTTTAAGAGTGATTCGTATTTTAATTTTTAATTTTTTTTTAGCTTAACGTAAAAGAAATAAATTTAAAAGTCATACATTCTTATTGGTATCTTCTGTATGAATAACAAAAAAGAAACTTGACTTAGATTTCAAGAGCTCCTATGAAACAATTTACTTCACATACTTTCTAAGTAGTTCTTAACAAGGTTAGTGATTAATTTATCAAAAAATGTTCATTACATTGTTATGAGTAGTTGACATTGAATTCCGAAAATTAAATAGATAGTCTAAAATAGTTTGGGAATTCCCCACTATTAAGAAGCGACATTAGATTATTATCGTTAATTTTAACATCGCTTTTAGAATCGAAGGTTTACCTTGAAAATGTTTGAAGAAAACGATTTCATGTAGACCACCCTTCTAGATGCTGTAAGACTATATATTGTTTTTACGTCATTAATATATCAGTCCCGGCATTAAAGTTTCGCTTGTACTGAAAAACATTCTTATAGTTTTCACCTTTTAATTTAAAAAAGACAGGACTTAAAGTTCAAAGAGTAATGCATATGTAACTTTTATGACCCGTAACACCCTTAAACAGAGTCTATCTCCACAAAACCCAGTTTTAGATGATCTCTACTCAATAAAAGAAATATACCAACCAAAATAATAGTTAAAAACTAGGATTTTTCCTTATCTAAACATTCCTCTAACCACCTGTTCTTCCTCCTTTGTGAATTGATTTTCGCAAAAAAACCCATTCTTAACCAATCTCTACTCAGTAAAAGAAACATGTTTGCCAAAATTTTATGTCTGAAGGTCTAACAGTTCTAAAATGGGAATTTTTGTCTATAGCGCCTCTACAATACTCACAAAATCCGTTTTTAATGGATTTTTTCTTAATTAGAAAAACATGTTTGTCAAATTTCAAGTCTGTAGGTGAAATACAGTATTTCCCAAACTTTTGACATATGGGTACTCCTTCTATAATTTTCATAACGCTGAGTGCCCCTTGTCAAAAAATGGATAAATTTTAATAGCAATCAAAATGCATTTCTTTTCCTTTTTTTGTTAAAATAACACAAAATAATAAGAAAAAAGAAATAAAATTATTTATAATAAAATGCAGATAAAAGAGTCATATTATAAATAGCATTTATTTGGATTAATAAGAAGGATGCAGTTGTTTTGACTTGGCTCATGAGAACGTAGAAGTAGGCTCAGCTAAACACGGTGTAGTGCATATCCCCACCGAACTCCGGTGCAACGCGTACCCCCACCAAACTCTTTCCGTACCCCGGGGGTACGCTTATCACACTTTGGGAAAACTAGTGTAATAATTTAAAATGTGAATTTTTGTCTGTAACGTCCCATTAAGCCTCGTTTTGGAATGGATTTTTGCAAAACCCGTTCTTATAGAGGATCTTTACTTAACTAAAGAAACATGTCTGCCAAGTTTCATGTCAGTAGGCCTAATAGTTTCCAAGATCTGGTGATAAGTGATTTAGTGAGCGAGTCGCTTTTCTCTTGTATTTATCCAGATTTATCAAGAGAGATTTAGTTGAGGAATGTGTCGCTTTTTTTCTTTGTTTACTTCGTAAAATACTCCGTAACCCTCCGTATCTTATTCCAATACTCTTTCTTCACATAAGATATACACTTTCCATCGAAATAAGTTTATTTCTTGAGGGTCAGAAATATATAGAAATGCATATAGGATAAGTTTACGTTCCTTCCTGTCAAAGAACGACATTTGGGAACATATCTAAAACATAGAACAATCTAAAATATAGAACACTAATGCACCGCCAAAAGAAACAGACTAAATTTTCATGTAAAATTAATGTAAAAAAAATAAAAGATAGGGTTAAATGTCCCAATGGTTTAGCACATTGTTTGTCCAAATAATTTTTGCTTTCATTGTGCTTTAACTTTTAGGATGAAACTGCAAATTTTACGAAAGAAAAATGCTCACACAACTTCCAAAACTACTATGTGAGCATCTGTTTTTAAAAATTATACAATTTGTAAATATTTTCTAAAAATCGAGAAAATTTATAAACATGCAAAATCAAATCAAACATATCAAAAATGCGTCATATTATAATTTGAAGAAGAAAAAAAATATCAAGGGTAGAATGTGTAAATTTCTCCAGGTATTTTAATATGAACTGGGAATTTTCTAGATAATTACAAGATGAATAACTTATAAATAGATACAAATTCAATAAAATATAACCCAGAGCATTTCCTGTAAACAGATTTCAAGGAAGCAGAGTTAAAAATAGCCGATGTCTGAGGTCGAATTCCCTACTAAATTAATGAAAATGCAACCGTGTTTAAGTCTTGCCTACGATTTATTAAGATTAGATGATAATATTTCAAGATCATTAGATCCCGTTATTCAATGAGTTTTTTTTAAATTCATACTGGCGCTATTATTCATAAGATAATAAAGGGTTTTTCTACATCGCTTTCACACCCATTCTAAATATTCTCGCCATGTAGCTACAATAATTTTTACCTCTACAACATGCATTTTTGATTGTATTTTATTAATACAAATTAATTAAGTAATTTGGCATGATTATTATAGAAATTAAAGCTGTGGAATTATGTAAATTGTATCTTTCTAACAGTGTGCATGAAATAATTAATTAGGTGCTTAAATAATTAAATAAAGAGTTAAGCTAAGATGTTTTATATTAAATTAAATCCCTTAGTTATCAATTTCCTTTTCATATTTAAAATAATAGTAATAGTTTTCTGAGAAGTTAATATTTGTGACATTAAAGGATAAAAACCTTAGATACTTGAGTTTGCTCAGAAATATGTTTTAAACATAAAATTAACTTAATTTTGTAAAAAAAACTATTTAAAAAATTAGAACTTTTTATTAGTCAATCAATGCACATTTTTTAATTAGTATTGTTTATAAAACTTAATAATAAAAAAAATAAATATCAATAAGGTACTTTATCAGGGAACCGGGACGTGTTCTCGATAACTTAAAACTTGCAAAATTTCAATTTTAGATGGACTATTATTTTCAAAAGCAAAAAGACTGCATAAATAAAAAAATTGTGTCACATAATCTATATATTTTTCTTAATATATTATAACATAAACATTTTAAATATGTACAATATTTTTAGAAATATAAAGATTTGAAAAAGTACATCCCAAAAGGTGATTTCATATGCATGGTGTTGATTAGGTACCTGTATTTTCCCTTTTATAACATATAAAACTACAAAACATGCTGTTTTAGTTACAAAATTGTACCTTTATTTAAATTCTCTAGTTTTTTATGCTTCATTGCTTAGAAATTTTTTTAAAAAATTGGAATCTTGACTTTTTAAAATTTTAATAAAAAAGGTAACTTTTATTTTTAGAAAACTGGCAGTAAAAATAAAAATACTGAAATTTAAGGAATTGAATTGGTAGCATTAAATGCATTATTACTATGCAAAAGTTCATACCAAGTTTCACTAAAATATAATAGATATTTCTACAAATGTACCTAAACACTAGAAAATCACATTTAGAGTAATACGAAAAAAACTAAATAAAATGGTACAGAATACTAAAATTTGATATTTAAAGTATTCCAGATTTGTATTCATCTTGAATGAACACTTCTAAAGCATCCTTCTTCCTTTTATATTGTCTTGGACTTTTTGCTGGCTTTTTGAACTATCAACTCGGCTTCACAAATTCTAACTTCGTCAATATTTCAAGGGCCTTCTCAAGTGTTGATCCCAGGATTTATTTTTAGTTCTTTAATACTTTTCTTCTTGTATGTGTACTTTAATTAAAACATATCACTGCTTCCATTACACCAATCTGCAAACTTTTTTTGTTCACAAATGTGTTTTTTGGAACTTGAAGCTTTGAATTGAAGCTTTCAATTGGGTCCCGGGTACGCTCAAGCAAACATTGTAATAAAAGTTCTTTTGCAATCAAGTCTCTAAATATATGTTTCAAAAATTATGTTTAGGTTTGTAATTATGTTTTTAATCTTAACTAGAACTAATTTTGGGAGGGAAGGTTTGTAGATGTATTTTTCTCCAGATACAAGACATTTGTTGTAACCGCAATAGCTATTTTTTACATTTTAAAACTGCAATTACTCGTTAGCTCTCTTCAGCTAACGGTACGACAGTTTCAAGACAGACCGTGTACAGACGCTTAGGGCACATTGGCCTATATGCTCGTAGGCCTGTCAGATGTGTTCCCCTTACCGCAACTCACTGTCGCATGCGATTAACCTGGAGTAGAGAGCATGCATTGTGGACACCACAAAAGTGGTCTTGTGCGATGTTTTCCGACGAGTCCAGGTTTAGTTTGCAGCCTGATTATCACCTGACTTTCATATGGAGAGCGCCAGGTACCCGTTACCACCAAGAGAACACCATTAAACGACACCGTTACGGTAGTGCAGGATGGCTCGTTTGGGGAGGAATTATTCTTGGTTCCAGAACTGACCTGCATGTTCAGAGTGTAACGATGACAGGTCACATCTATCGGGATGTCATTCTGGAACAACATGTACGTTTGTTTCGGGGTGCCATGGGTGTTGAATTTCTGTTTATGGATGACAACGCCTGTCCTTACAGTGCAAACATTGTAGACGAATGCCTTCAATCAGAAGATATCACCCGTATGGATTGGCCAGCATACTCACCGGACTTGAATCCAATAGAGCATGTGTGGGATATGCTTGGCCGACGAATTGCAGTCCGTCACCCCCTCCCACCTGTCTACCGGAACTTCGGAGGGCATTGCTTGATGAGTGGTGTAATATTCCCCAAGATCAGATTGATAATTTGATACTCAGCATGCGTAGGCGTTGTAAGGCCTGAATTGCATCGTCCGGGAGACATACTCCATAATAACCATCATACTAACCATGTTATACTGTTTTTTGTAAATAGGTTCTTTTTTGAAATTTGCTCCAGGGAGTAAAAATCGCAATTTTTATTAATTATGTCAAACATATAGCATCTTTTTTGCTCTTTATCTTTTGTTTAATAAATAGACTTTACAAATAGGTCAAATTTGTTTTGCTTCTGTGTCATTCTTTGCCTGAACTTCATTATCCTTAATTTATGGACATGAGTGTATATTGAAGAATATTACGTTATATATATATATTTATAAATTTTTAACTTTTTCTTTTGATATATTTTGGAATTCTTACTTTAAAAATAATTGTAATAAAACTATTTTCATAATTTAAAACATCTTTTTGATGTATTTATGCGTTATGATAAAATGTAATTATTTAATGCATTTTTCAATATTAATATACAACGAAATAGTCAATTTTATTAAATTTGTCATTGTACTCAATTAGTTAACATTACAATTTATCGATTTTTATTTTGAAATTTTAATACTAAGAGTAAATGAATTAATTGATTGACTTCTGTTAATAAACTATAGATTCAAAATAAAAAAAATTAACTTGTAATTTAATTGTATAATACATTTTGTGTACAGTGTATATAATAAATTTACATAATCAATAAAAATGAAGCTTAACAAAATTTAAATTTCATCGTAAAAGTGCCTGTTCATTCGTATTCATGCATTTTATGCATGCTTTTGTTTGTGTTAAAAATTATCTAATAAACTGATGTAAATCTTAAGTATCAAAATTAGGTACTTTTCTAAAATCGAGGGCCAGTCAAAAGTATATGCAAGTGCACAAATAAAAGTGTCCAACCACGTCAAATATTCTAAGATATGATTTTACAAATATGGTGAATCTTGATTTTAATCGTTTAATTATCATTATTTTTTTTTTATTTAGAATAATCTGACTGGCGTAACGGATTAGAAGTAAAAATAACACAGTGTGTTTCTTTCTCCCTTTATGTTTCTTCGAAGTTTATACCACGAAACCGAAGAGTGTTTTCTGGTTGCCATCCCAAACGCTGTATTATTACCTTGAGTCAGGAAAATATAGCGGATGTGGTAATATTATTCGCTCTGATTTTTTAAATGTTTTTTTATTATTTATATGGAGTATTGATTAAACTAGTTTAATAACACATATTGTCGGATTCCTCATTTTTTTTTAGATTTTGCCTTCCGAATTCATTTTATTCAATAATATTCTCGGTGATGAAGATCGCCTTGTTATTGTTATTAGCACGTTAGCTGTAAAGTAACCAGAATTAAAATAATAATTTTTTTTTAATATTTCATATATGAATTAAAGCATCTATTTCTTATTGTTACCTAAAATATTAACCTTTACTAAAGCCGTGTCCATGGTAAGAAGCTATTTTTCCATTTTTAATTTGTATTGCCATCTATTAATATCTTCTGAAGATTATAAAAAAAAAATTATACGCCTTTATTCACTCTGCTACCAACCTCCCTCATTTGGTGTTATTGGATCTTTTACGTTTTCATTGCTCTGGCAATTATCAATATCTTTATTTTGTGGAAATGCTATCGGAGAGATATGGGTTTTCAAGACCAACTAGGTTTCAGCTTTGGCAAACACGGCAATTGATTTCAGGAATTTCAAATCGGAAATGGAAAGGATAACCTAAGTTTACTGGGCAATAAAAATGGTTCCAGACTAAGTGATAATTGTACAATATATTTTCCCCCAGTGGGTCGCATATTAGCAACTAAGCCTTTGCAGACACAGTAAGTCCCCAAGCCATTTCATTGGTGGCACCATCTAGTAGCGGCTTCAGCTACCAAATTATTACGTTTGAGTTTTATTCAACTCAAACTCTCACAGGATGCTAAACAATGATACGATTTAATTTTACCAAGAGTACCAGAGCCAAATTGATACTCAAAGGATCTTTCACATGCCACATAATCATATGACATGCGTGGCTAAGATTTTCGCATCCAGAAAATTGATCATGTCCAGCCGGGGTCGAACTCGCAACCTCAGACTTATGAAGTGGGCACGCTACTGTAAGCTTCCAGAGTCGACAAAAATGAATATAATGTTGGTAACTATTTTCTAATTTTTGAAAATACATACTGGTGCTATTATTTCTGATCTACTAAGACATCTCTATGAGAACATGACATGTGTGCACAACTTGCGATGTCCTGTTATGTGAATCTACGTGTTTTCTAAAATTTCATGGAAAATAATATTGTAATTTGTCATCTATGAACAAAAAAGCTGCATTATACAATTCTTTTTACGATTTGCAGTGTTTACAAAATAAATTTTACAAATATATATAAAAAAAGAAATAATAAGTAATATAATTTTTTTTTAAAGTCAATTCCATCTTCGTTAGAAAAACGTACTGGCGTCATCTATTGGAGCTAGTTCTAATTTGACAGAAATAACGCCGAATAAATTTAAAATTAAAAAATATAATTTAAGTAATGAATTAATAATTGAAAGAATTGTATTAACATCAAGTGTCATCCACTACGTCTAAAAAATGAATCTGAACTTGAATGTGGGTGGATAAATAAAAAGTATTTTATTAACAATTGAAAATTTGATCAAGCTATATATATGAATAAATATATTTAGGGAGAGAATGAACCAATAGTGAGAATTGAAAAGAATTAAGTTTCCCACTTTCTAATAGCCCCCAATGGTTGGTGTTAAGTATATTATCACTAAAAAAATGTTAAAAATCAATCTAATTTTATCTAATAAGCTAAATAAGCTAATACACCTTCAAATTATTCTCAATTCTGAAAATATTTTAATATACCTTTACTAGAAATAAATATCCCGTTAAAGGATTAAAAGAGATTTAGGGCGAAGATTCTAGAATCTTTGACTGAATTCATGGCAATGATTCCTAACCTTTTTAACTGCGCGAACCGGTCAACGTTTGGTAATATTACCGCGACAATCTGAGGGGGGGGGGATGTAGATAGTTTACATTTACAGAAAGTCTCAGAAACCCGAGAGAAGTACACTACAATAAATAAAACAGAAATAATTTAATGTTCATTGGGTGGCCTGGAACCATTTGATCCACGGTCCGGTACCGGTCCGTGGCCCGGGGAAGGGAAACCACTGATTCATGAAATACAATTTCTTACTCTACTTAAGGTATCCGACTTCCCTAAAACTGTGAATTTTGCCAAAAATTGACAATTTTTTTTATGATTTTATTTTATGGGCCATCTTATTAGCTTTATAAAAATACATAGTTTATCATTTTCCGTGTACTAGAACAAACACTACAAGTGTTTTAGTAAAAACAGATGCCATTACTTTAAGCAAGATGTCATGCTTTAAAACGCGTTTTACTCGAAATGTGATTTTTTGAAAATAATCAAACGGGGTCAGCGATTGCTAAAAAAGTTTTGAACATAATTAACTGAAATTTTTTCTGTTTCTGTGTAATAGTAGAATTGTTTTAACCTTCAGATTTATCAATCACTATTTTATTACAAAATTTACAGTCCCTTATGTGAATATAATCACTGTCTTTTTAAGCATTTTTATATAGTAACCGAGATGAAGTTCTCTAGTTTTTGTAAAAAAGAATATATCTGTCCTGAAGGTCATATCAAAAATGAATAATATAGCAACACATTAGATTGAAAAAATTGAAAATTTGTTCATAAACCTTTGGCGAAGAATGGGCAGCGTTTATGCTATTTTTTGTCAATTTTTACCTATTTTTTCCCGTTTTAGTAATGATAATTTCTTTTCCTCTTCTTAATTTTAGCACATTTTTCTTAAAATGCACTGAAGAAATCTAAAAATAACAAAAAATCCTCATATCTCCTTTAAAAAAAATTGTCTTAACCAGTCGGATAACTTAAAAGGTAAAATATTAGTTTTAAACATTTGCATAGTTTCAAAGTTATATAATAAACTGATTACATTATTCTATAATAAGAATCTTATTTTAACAATAACCGCTGCTAAATATGAAAATTACTGCTCTAGCAATGATGCGTGTATCATAATCAGATTGATTGATGTTATCTTCTTGCGGGGACATAGTTGCGCAACTGAGCTCCAACACTTGACACTTTCGAACGTTACATTTGCATGATTTTAGAACAATACTACACGACTGTGGATTAATTCTTTAAAGAGAGGTTTTTGCGGATGAAGGAGTGCAATCTCTGTACAAATCCTTCTGTCCTCTTTTAGGCTTAACTTGTATCAATTACATTTTGCTGCTTCGCTGCAATTGTTAAGTACTTTTCCTTTGAAAAAAAAAAAGGTATAGAAAAACATGGTGATTCAGGCAAGGAGTATTCCGTTATTGGCTAATTCTTTTTCACGCGCATTCTTGAGAATTTTTTTTTAATTGTTCAGTGATGAACGACCAAGGCTGCTAAGAGAATGGGAAAAAAGCTGTTCGTTGCTTCATACTAAACTGCTTTTGTTACGACACCCGTTTTGTTATCCCTCGCAGTATTTGCATGCTTCGAGGTCTTAATAGATGATAAGGATCTCTCAGTAAAAAATGTCGGTTATTAGACTGAAAATATCTGTGATAGACATCGCTAGGCTTTAAAAACTTTATCCTAAGACTGATTGCCAAGACACGTGTGTGAACTTTCATTAAAATATTCAGACACAATTACCTTTATCAATAAAAATGGATCATACCTTCTCTAAGCCGTCTTTCCTAATCGATTCGTAAAAACACTAAATAATTTATAAAGTACTCGAAATACTATTAAAAATATCAGAAACAGAATGGCGAACAGATGTATTATGATAATTTACTTATCAAGTATGAATGTAATTCCGACTCATATCGAATTATTATTTTACATATTTCATCGGAATACTTGAAAACGATTAAAAACTATTATTAATGGATATTTTAATGAGAAACCGTTGTAACGGGTCTATCTACGAACTTTCGACTAATCCTCTGGGGGTAAAATTCTTCTTTTTAACTATATGCTCTATTGAAAACTTTCTCCGAAAAAGAAGACTTAAATTATTCAAATAAGTTGTTCTATTTAAGCGTTGGCATTTAAGTACGCGATGTTAGTCGACGCATAGTCGATGGTTGGTTGATTTTTTATTGATAATTGGAGAATAATTGATAAAATTTAGCTTAAGATTTACGACCGGACGTCGTACAATCAAGAGAAATAATTGCGATGAAATCTATCGTAGAAAACCGGAGTGTTTCAAGAGTAAGTGGAGTAAATTATACTTATATGTGTTAAGTTGACATAAGCCACGCGATTCCTCTTCTAATTAGTTACTTAATGCATTTCCTACCTTTAGTTGTGTGATTTCGTCAAAGGGATAATAAATTTGAATTTAAAACTTGTTATGGTTGATATTTACTCGAACCTCAAACACCAACAACGACTAGTCGGTTATCACACCGTAATTACAAGGGCAGTTTTATTAGTTATTTTTTTTAAAGTATTTTTTGGAAGGTTGCTGATACTAACCAATCTGATACTGATACTTAATGTAATAGTTAAAGTATTTTATTCAATTACATAAATGAGCAAAAACTTAACTTTCTTAATGCCTTTATTTTATAAACTGAGGTATATTCAAACATTTCCATAGGCATTAATTCTGGTTCATGACATTTCATACGGCAATGATCCTCAAACAAATTGATAATTCTCGGAATATACAAAAGATTGTCAAGAAGTCTACATCCCTTTAGTAACGATTCAAAAGTAAGTAACTTTTGAACACTTCTCGGCAAGATACACCAAGCAATTTTTATCTCAAAGTAACAAAATTACCATAAAATCCAGCGTATAAAGCGCATTTTGAACACAAAATATAAGATCGAAATTTACGGGTGTGCATTATACACCGGGTATAAAAATGATAGCTTTAAAAATAGAAAAGAGATGAACATTAAAGAGAAAATTAGATTTCGATATTTATCGAAATATTGATTATTTAAAAAAAATGTCATCCCTTATGAACTTGAGAAGTTGTAGTTATGGAAGTATACAATTTTTTTCAAAAACTTGGGATAATACCTCGAATATATGACTTTAAAATATAAGAACATCACACTCGTACAATTCAGGTTTTTTTTTATAAAAGAGAGGGTGCACCTTATACAGCGAATATTCCTCAAAAATAAAAAAATGCAGCTTGAAAGTATATACGCGCGTTATACGCCAGATTTTATGGTATGTGTACGATTTCTTTCGATTCGAAATAAAAATGTGATTACATTTTATAGAACAAAACGTAAATAGTTGTTGCTCTAATGTAACTTAACCGAGTATCGGGATTATACGTAAATGAAGATCAATTTCCATTGTTGTGAATGTAACTTCTACCCAATTTGATTCTGTTTTTCTTATTCGATAATACCAACCCCTCGCATGCGGTAATAATCACAGAATAGTTATCATTTGAAAGAAGACATACAATAGGGCAAAAAGAAGTTTAGAAGTTAAATCGAGCGATCCATTAACACACTGATTACATCGCTTCAACATTGGGATTGGAGTGATGCCACCATCTGTCAATATTGTACAGAATACTTACGATTTTGTCGCGGTATTTCTCCTCAAGTTGGTTTATTTGAAGATATCGCTGGTCATTGGGATTCCCGAAAGGGAGGGGGGATCCGAACGCAGCTTAGAAGCCATTAAATTCGACACTAAATCATTACTAACAAGTATTTGCAATATAATTCTCTTTTTTATTAAGGTATTCGACTACTTGCGACAACTTTTTTTTTTAAAATGGAAATATGGGGATTTTTTTTTTTTTTTTTTTTTGTGGTTTTTATGTTTGCTTTGTACATTTAAAAAAAAACATGTTAAAATTAAGAAGATGAAAAGAAATTATTATTATTAAAAGGGGAAAAATTTGTAAAAATTCACAAAAAATAACATAAACGGGGTTCATTCTGTACCAAAAGTTTATGAACAAATTTTCAATTCTGATGTGTTGCTATGTTATTCATTTTTGAAATAACCCTCAGGATAAGAGATATTTTTATTTTTACAAAAACTAGAGCACTTTATCCTAGTTATTATATGAAATTACTTAAAATAACGGTGATTATATTAACATAAGGAACTGTAAATTTTGTAATAAAACAGTGATTGATAAATCTGAAGGTTAAAACACTTCTACTATTATACAGAACACACACAAAAAATTTCAGTTAAGTATTTTCAAAAATGTTTTAGAAACCACTGTCCCCATTTGAGCATTTTTTTTTTAAAAAAAAAGCACATTTCGAGTAAAATGCGTTTTAATATATGACATCTTGCTTAAAGTAATGGCAGCTGCTTTTACTAAAACACTTGTAGTTTTTGTTCTAGTGAACGGAAAATAATAAACTTGGTATTTTTATAAAGCTAATAAGATGGTCTATAAATCGAAATCATTAAAAAATTGTCCAGTTTTTGCAAAATTCACATTTTTAGGGTAGTTTGATGTAGATAAACGTTATAACAGATACGCAATATGCCGAAAAGACATTCTCAAAGGTAAGAATCAATAGGTACTTATCTGAAATGAATTATGATCTCTAAAAATTGTCAATGAAAAATCCTCCAAGATCTTGTAACGTACAAGTGGCTATGCAGATATAATTCAGGCACTATTAAATGCTACAATATCTTCCACAAACATCTACTATTCTTTATAGTTATCTATCTTATAATCTATATCACCGATTATTTATATACTATTTACATGTAAATAATTAGTGAGACAGTTTACGGAGTTCAGATCTTTATGTAGACGTTGTCCTAGATTAAAGTAGCAATTTGGCTCGACGGAAGAAAACTCGTGTTAGGGAGGATAAACCTCACGGACAGAACATTTTTACAATTCTAGATAGAGAGTATGAATACTGGAATAATCGAAAGGGATTTCTTAGCTCCTGATTCTTTATTATTGACCATCTGATATATAATCAGGGCATCAGTAATCCCAAGAATTACTTATAGGTGACTCAAAGAATGATTATTTGAGATCATGGTATCTGTGTGCCCCCGAATACTTCTGATAAGTGTGTCAGCAGTGGTGCTCTGCTCATTTATTTGGAATCGCTCTGATTGAATTTCAATAGTTTCGAGGATGAATCTCTCTTTGAAATATGTATCAATAACCAGAAAATATATATTTAGGGCTGTCCAAGTGAGATAATAATCACACATTCATAAAATGTTATGTTGACTTTAATTGTTTAATTTCCTTCAACAATCTACTGAGTTTCGTCTTCAACCCTTCCGGTTGTCCCTTTCTATCCGATTCCAAGGTTCTGTCAGACGTCGAGATCGAGACAACTTATTCCTTACATCAATGTCACGTTAACAAGAAAGATTTAAGGCCCCTAAAATACAACCTCTCACAATAAAGTTCAGTGAATAGTCCTGCAATATTAACGTAGATGAAATATTAACGAAAGTTACCTTACTATTCTTACACCTCCCATAACTATGCACCGCTGAGATTTGCTACATATGTCCGGAAAACTTTGCAAGAAGTCTTCTTTTGAGATGGAGTTCAAAAGCCTCGTCACGTTTCGTTGGATGATAGGAATATCGTCAATATCAATAACACGTTTTTCTCATCCCTAAATTCTAGGTAACGATTTGTCGCACGAATTCACGTTAACCAGCAGCCATCATCCAAGTTAATTAACGATCTTTAGTGATTAATTTAATCACTTTCTCAATGTTTTCGTCACTGACGGAGGTCACCAGTTTTCCGCTGCGGGTTTTGTCAGAAACACTTTCCCGGCTTTCTTGAAAACAGGCGAGCACACACTTCATGGATAGTACTCGATCTTCATAAAGACGTACCAGCATCGCATAATTTTCTTCCGGTGTCTTGCCAAGATTGAAACAAAACTTTAAATTGATGTTTTGTTTGTTCATTTTCCTGTTCTCAGTTAAGAACCCCGCAGTAAACAAGCACTTTGTAAAACAAGTCTCACACGGAACATAAACGACGTTCAACTAATCAGCGGTGGGGGCAAATGGTCAACACCTGCAACTAAGCATGAGAAGCATTTTGTTTCGACAGTGTTGCCAGATCGGCCGTTCTTACTTCATTCACCGAAATTTATTGTCAGAGGTTGTATAATATGCATATTGTTACCCGAAGGGTAATAAGAGTATCAAAATCTGAAGTATCTTTACATACTAGCAACATTATCGCCTTGTTGTATACGAGTTTAAAAACATATTTTGGAAAGTAATTCAGATGGTTTCATTAAAGTTTCTTAGTACTTTTGAGGTACAAAGATTTTTATTCCTACTTTTTCTTCACAGCTTTGCCAATGGTAATAAATAGAAATAAAACTGATCTTCAATAGAAAATAAATACAATGGTAATTAAATAATTTATTAAAAAATCTCTCGTTCATACAATATTTTTTTATAACATGCAAACCATAATCTTATTAAATTTTGCGTAACAGTTGGAAAAAAACTGTTAACCATTAGCTCTATACATTCGCAAAGCAAAATCCTGACTTATTTCAAACTTATTAGGAAAAAAATATATTTATTAAAAATAACCGTTTGATATTTCAGAGAATTTTCCTTAGACATTTATTATGTATTTACTTTCAGTAATTTAATGTACAGAATACGATGTATTTAAGGACTTAACGTATAATTTTTATACATTTTATGAGTAAAAAACATCTATTTAGTTGCAGTTTACAAATATTTGATTTCTTCTTTTTTGTCTCTAATGATCGAATTTTACGACGTGGTTCGTTATGTCTGACCTGATTTTAGAAGAGAACATTCATTTTATGTTTCAAGATTCCATGTTATAGCTAGTTATATCTGTTCAGGTATAAACCTTTGAATTGTGCCCGAAGCGTCTTTACTCTGTATAATATATTTTAATTTCATGGAACCAATGAAAGTATTTGACCCCATTTCAGAAAGAAGCTTGAATTCAAAATGCGCGTCATCGTATACTGGATATTTAATACGAGACAAATATTTAAGTCGTTTTCTTTTTCTTTTAAGTTTTTCATTTCCTATTATATTAGTTCACACTCTCCCTATAAAAATACAAATATATCTTGTTCAAATTTTCAATCGTTAATAAAAATACTTTTTATTCATCCTCACTCAGGTTTAAATACATTTTTTAAACTTGTAGCGAATGACACTTGATGTTAATATAGTTTTTTCAAATATTAATTTATTAATTAATAGTAACAAACAAAAATAAGAGTCCAACACCATATATAAAAAGGAAAATCGCTTGATGTGTCCTGTACCGCAATGGATAGCATGTTAGACTTCTAATCCATAGGTCGTGGGTTCGAATCCTACCTAGATTGGCCTAATTTCTGAGAATGTGATTTTTGAATGAATAAAGAACAACAAACAAGAAAAAAATAGTACAGCACCATTTATAGAAAGGAAAATGGGAACTCATCGCACCCTTTCCATTTTGCCACTTAATATTGTGATTCTGTCATATGTAAATACATATTTATATTAATTGTAATTATTAAATAAAAATTAACTGAAATACAATTTTTTTGTTGACCTAAGTAGGAATTGACTTATTTTTTTTACGTTGCTTGTTTGATGAAAGAATTCCAAAGAATTCTTCAAATATTTTTATCTAATTTTAGAGAAGAATGTTTATTTTAAGCTGTTGAATTTTTTAATTTCGTTATTTCAGTAATAAATCCTTGAAGCTTTTAATACTCTAATTTTCAATTGTAGTTGAAGAGAGATAGAAATCTCTTCTCTCGGAAATCGATCCATTGTTTTGATTAATATTAAGTTTTAGTTTTATATTGTTCAGTTCACAGCGAGCGTAAGTCTGTTCTGAAACATTTGAAAATATCAAGAGTGTTTTCTAGAAAAGAAAATTGTATTAAACGAACTTCTGAGTTTTATTTCAAGGCGAAATTCAGTATTGAATTATTTCAACCTACATTTCCTTTAGAAATCACTTATGAAAGGTTCATTAGAATTCCGTAGCATGCTTTGAAAGTGGAATGAATATTTACTAAAATACTTAGTTGTACTGGATACATATATTAGCAACTAGTTAAAATCAGCTGTTATTCAAAAAACGCCGAGCTTATCGAATTTTAAATAAAACTCGTTATTTATCTAAAGAATTGAAAGAAAATTCGAACCACCCCGATTAAATGAAATTTATGAGTATTTTAGTTTATAAATTTTTCTTTTCAGTACGAAGACCTTAATAATAAATCTATTTTTTCATTTTGCTTAAATTATTAAAATGAACTTTTAAAAATTTTGAATTTATTAGAAACTCTATGGAACTCTGAACTAAATAAATATTAGATAACGAACAAACTAAATAACTAGAAATGGAAAACTTTGTGTAAATGGTAATCTTGAAGGAAAATAATTTTCTTTTTAATGGGGACATGGTACGATTCACACAAATTTTTTAATTTAATGATTTTTATAATTTTTTGGTTGCCTCCTATGTGTATGTATGGTGTAAAACAGATTTTGTGCTCAAAATTTCATAAGGGGCTAACCATTTAATTTTTTAAGGGAAAAAAGCTTGAAACTCATGAAGGGATTTTGAAATGCTACTCCTTCTACAAAAATTGATTTACATATAAGAAATTAGATTCAGAAGTACATCAAATTATGTATAATAAAAGTTGGTATGGGTTTTGTGCTAATAGGATTGGTATTCGAACGATACTTCTTTTTATGAATGCTTATTGAAAATTCCTTAAAAAAGTGCAAATTCTAAATTCAATTATTTTTAAAAAAAATAAGTATTGCTTTGATTAAAAAATACATACCAACTTTTGTTCCATGTACTATTGGCAACAAGTGAAAAAAAGTTCCAAGTATTAGGCACAATAGAGAAAAAAACCTTTGCATTTTAAATGAAGGCAAACTGTTATTTTATCTTTCTGGAGATAAGTTAGAGAGTTTAAAGTTTTGATTTGAAATGGAATGTGAATAAAAAGAAACGTAAGAGTTATCACAACTCTGCTTTTTTTAAAATTAGAGCTTTCAAATTTTGTGAGAGTATAGAAAAATATATAAAAATAATTGAAGCTAAAAAAATTTAATTTGATATTTTGACCGATTTTTGTCAATTGAATCGTACTGTGTCCCTTTAAATTGAACTTAACACTAGTAAATTGAGGACTACATATGACTGCCGTATATTTCCGTGCATAAACCTAGAACTTTTGAAACTTTTTTAAAGTAAAGGGGTCTGCTTATTTACGGACCCACTTTACTCGAAAAAAACGTAGCTTAGGAAAAAAAGGCTTTCTTAAACGTTTCTGTTAGCCACGCGAAAGTTAGGTATGCATAATTTAACTATTTGGATGTATTAAATGAAACATTTATTCTAAAAGAAAGAGACTTTCATTCTAAAAGAAGGTCACATAAATACTTTAAAATTAGTGTCTGAATCCACAAGTTTCTTAAAAACAGTTCGTTTAATTCATATTCACTTATTGGGATATCTGAATATAAACGAGCATCGCGTGGCGAATTTTTCTCCAGGGCTTGAAATACAGGTCGACGACCACGTGTTATATACCAATTTCTGAGCAAATGTTTTTTAAAAAAATAGCGTAAGAAGTCTTACTAGCGCAGACAGTGCAGAAGATAACAAATAGACTGAAAATATTTTTTATCTTCAGAGAGGGCTATCAGAAATAAATCTATCGTCGTTGGCTCTGGTGTTTTATTTTATAGCGCTTTAATTGGGAAATACTCCCACTTTCGATAATATTTACGCTCTTATGGTGACGTGTTTGAAAAATTACAGTAAATTGAAATTTTACCGAAGTTTTAAATGAACTAAAATTTTGTCAAATGAAACTCAGTGAACAATGAATATAGTGAATTGGAATTTTCTGAATTCGGCCTAAAAATGGGTTTTGATATTTTTGTCTAAATTTTTAAAGAAAAAAAATGCAGTATTGGATTCTACTAGGAAACATTCGGTATATTAATATTATTACATTAATATAGCAACATTTGAGATAATTTCTTTCATCCTAACATTCTCTCTCTCATTCATCACTTTTTTTCTGGTTGACCTCATTAATTCGCAGTGAAAAAGTTTAAAAAGTGAATCCCGATGTGATTTCCATACAAAAACGCCTCTGTGTATGCAAATAGACAAGGACGGAAATTACCATATCCTGAAACAGTGAATAGAATATCTGAAATGTGAAAAATCCCGATTAATTTCAAATATGTCGTATGCAGATTTGTTTCGTTTTTTAAAATCTAGTATTACATCCTCACTTAGTCATTACGTTAGGGCTGCCAGAAAAGAAACTGGTCATTTCTTATGGGCGATGAATTTTTTTCTCCTTGAAAAAAAAAGGACGTTATTTCCAAATTTTCGCGCCTACATCTTTCTCCTCTCCCCTAAATAGTGACGTATTTCATCTTTTTTATCAAAACGTGATGTTTTTAATAACGAAAACATTAGGTTGTATGTAAATACCCAAATATCATATCATCTGAAATAAAATTAATAAATTGTTGCACATATCTTTTCCATGGGTAATTTCTGTGACTTTCTGAACATGATGTAAGAGTACTTTTCGTCTGTAATACTAATTAAGCAGCATAATCTACTCGTGTAGATGTCACGCGTAGAATTTAAATTTTTGAGCTAAATTTACTACGCATGTAAAAAAAAATGATTGTTTTCATTTTCTCTTAGATTTATAAATTTTAGAGATGAAGTTAGTTTTTGAAAACCTCAATAGAGACAACGTTAGTTTTTGCTCAGTATATCTCATGTCTGAAAATAAAGTATTTTTCAGTAGAAAACTATTTTCGAATGAATTGACTTATATATATAACCAGTAATATACTATATACAATAAATATTATATAGATATCTTTATTCAGATATTTAACGTCAATGCATCATTTAAATTTGTAATAATTTGTAATGTAAACTATTCCGTACACAAATAAGGAGGTAGTTAATGATTTTTTAAAAAAAGTTTTGCTTTATTAAAAGTTTATTAATTAATTTTTTAAACCATACCATCTTAAGGCCTTTATTCCTATTTCACATAAAGCTAAAATTTAAAAAGTGTTCTATAAATCAACAAGTTAACGAGTTCAAATGTATGTAAGATTTTATCTACTCGTACTTGTCTTGGATAGAAATATTATGGAGAAAGTAAGAAATACCTCTGAACATGTAAACATCTTTAAAATCGAGTTATTCAAATCGTAATTTGCGGAAAAAAACTTTACAAATATTTTGAAACCAGATGTATGTTGTTTATTTAATCGAATTGAAAACAGAACTATTCCTTTAAAATACTTCAAGAGTATAAACAATTTTTTCACCTATTGTATAAACCATGGTAAGTTTTCTGAAAAGTTTTTAAATTGATATTTGATACTTAATTGAAAAGTAAAACCTACATTTTTATTTCTGAACCAAATGACATATTTCAATTTCTAATTACAAATTAGTCATTTTTGACCTGAGATACTTTAAAATTATCCATTGGAGAGCAAATAATTTAAAGTCAAAAAACCTTCTTTTCTCAAATATTTATCATTAATTACTAACACACACACACACACACACACACACACACACACACACACACACACACACACACACACACACACACACACACACACACACACACACACACACACACACACACACACACACACACACACACACACACACACACACACAACACACACACACACACACACACACACACACACACACACACACACACACACACACACACACACACACACACACACACACACACACACAATCGATAATTCAAAGTTGGAGGGACCAATGAAAAACTTTGAATTATCAAGAGGGTAGGAAAAAACTCCCAAAATACACGAAGAGAATTTTTTCCCATGTATTTTGGGAGTTTTTTAAGTTTGAAACTCTGTAATAAAACAACTATTATACATATGTTTAAAATTATTTTAAAGTAATTTTAAAAAGTACATATACAGTATAAATATTATACAGAAGTTAAAAGTTCTGTTATTTTAAATCTGTTAAAAAAATCTGTTACCTTTAAAAATCTGTTTAGTTTGTTATTGGTTCCCTCAGACATTGATCCCAACAGCATTGGTTCTTCAGGGCAGGGTCCAATCCGGCCCATGCCTTATTTGGTGCCACTTGCCATAAGTCACACAGATGTCATAAATCGCCATGTGTGTGTGTGTGTCTCTCTGACGGCAAAATACCCAATCCAACGCATCTCTTCTTCACAATAGTGGACTATCCTTTCTGAACACGTGTGTAGCAAGGCCACGTGTTAAACGAAACATATGGATGGTTGACAACAAGTGCGGCTGGTCTATTGATCCCTTGAAAAGGAAAGCAATAAAATTTTTTTGCTTGAGGAATCAGGAAACACAAAGAAGACAGATGGTCGTCGAATGGGGCTACGTTACAGGGGCGACACTCAGAGACAGTACAACACAAAACATGCAAGCTCCAACCTGTTTGCTACAAGACTCTACATGATAGTGAGTGTTCGAATTGTCGAGAGCTATATAAGATAACTTCGAGTTATTGTGTGTTGTAGTCTGGCCTGCCGCAGATTTTACTCTGAAATGTTGAGTGTACAAAACGTACTGTTTTAGTTCAAATGTCAAGTGTTTTTCTAGGGGATGAGCATATACTTCGAATTAGCGAGAGGTTCGTATTATCGAAGGTTTGAATTAGCGAGAGTCGATTGTATATGTATGTACTCAGATATGTAAAAAATTTCAATATCAATTTTGACGTAAGTAGGTCACAAATTATTCAATATTTGTCATATTTTCAGCCATACCTTTTGGACCTCTAAGTTGAATTTTATGTGTGCTATATTTTATATTTTAATTAATTTTTCAAGGTTTAAAAATATATTTCGACGTTTTAATACCGATTAAATTGTTGAACGGTACCTCAATAAACTAAGTTTTTAGCTCACTGTTTCTAGAAAGAAGAATTAAACCTTTAAATACTAAATATGAGATTTAATAGCCCCAAAATTAGAACTGTGTTTTAAAATCTGCATTAAAAGCAAAAACAACAATATATTTGAAGATGCTTCTGTACGTCAACACCGGTCAAGAGGATATCCCTTTCTCGGACGATTGAAAATGTAATTTTTTATTTTGGTGGTTGCGCAATCAATTTCCACGTCCAGACGATGTGGCAAAAAATGAGAGGTTTCTTTTACTTTTGACTCTGTTTCAAATATTTCTAATTCTGTCAATTACTTAAATAAGACTTTCTCTAATCACCAAGAGCTTCACTTCATTGAGAGCTTCACTACATTTTAGAGCTTCACTTTATTGAGAGCATTACTTCATTGAAAGCTTCTCTCATATTTCTTGATATTCCGCTTTCCTTTCAATTTTTAATTTAAAGGAATTATACGGTTAAATGATTCGATTTAAATGGCAAGGGCATCTTTCGGCAGAATCTCCATGAATTTTTTAATTTCTCTACGGCTTTTAAATATTTGTTATTCTTATTCAATTTTTCAATTTTGCTCCGTTTTCAAATACTGAATATTTTAAATCAACATATAATTTACATTCACGAACATGTACACAATTCTTAAAATCTTGCCATTGTTATAATAAGCCATGAATCCATTTCTTGAATTATCTAGTCTCTTTCTGTCCTTTCGCTTATAAGTTTCTGAACATTTTCATATATGTTCACAACACTTGGTGCCTGATTTTCAATTTTTGTTCATAGAGACTAATTCACATGGTTTCTTTAGCATTTGCCCTTTAAAAAGGCTATTTCTATAATCTGTAAATCTATAAGCGGCATTTTTCAGAAATCTACAACTTTTCATTTTCCATATGACAGGTTTCTTTTTTCCGTCCGTTCCTTCTTTTTCCGCTTCCGTTTCCCCCTTTCCTTCCGAAAGTGGTGCTTGCAATCTCTGCAATCTATCCTAAGCGTATAATTTTTTAATAACAATCTCATTTTTAGTTCTCTAAAGTTCATTTCTATTTAAGATAAAGTCTTGAAAATTTTCTCTGGACACTTTCATATATGTATAGGCTATAAAATTAGTATGGATTTAAGACTAAGAGCTTCCGTAAAATTTTTAAAATAAAAATAAATCGAAGTTACCATTTATAAAACTTTTTGTGACTTTAGCACAAAATTAATTTTTAAAATGTATCAGAGTCAGAATTTTAGTTACATTCTGTATTTTAGTTGAATCAAAAATACAGAAGCAGACGATAATATCGCGTACATCAATCGATTTAATGAAAGTAAATCGAAACAGGAATTATTTTGTGTCACCGTCCATTTAAAAAATTCGCTTATTACTTTCCCTTAACTGTTTAATTGACAAGTCGATAACGATGAAAGAGTAATTGAGAGAATGATGCTGTTTTTGACAAACAATTATTTCATGCAAAATGTGCCGTTAATTTTTTAAAAAAAATATACCTTGTCTCTTGATTATATTATGCATTTATTCTTGTACATTTTTGAAAGATTTGTAAAAACATTGGTGTAAGTCTTTTGTTTCAAAACTTAGAATGAAATTATTTAAACTATTAAATATTCTGGGATAGTGAAATCCTCCAGTCGGATTTTTCTCGATATACTAGATTAGTACTTTAAATATTACAACTTATTTCTAAAATTCTGAGGGAAGTAAATTTTAAATTGAAGTTAAATTCTTTTGTTATATACTTTGTACATATATTTCTGTTGTCAGATTTGATAGTTTTTTCTGGATTCACAATGAATTATGTGTACAACAAGCATTTTTGAGTCAGAAAATTTTAGCCCTTTTAGAACTTTTTTTCTAGTGATAGTATATTAAAACATTCTTGGGCCTTAGAGTTTTTAGCAAAAGAAATTAATTTAGCTTATCAGATAAGTTAATTTTATTCTTTTCCTTTATTTGACGGGAAGTATCTTTACCACCACCCATTGACTGCTATTGAACGGTAAAAAATTTTAGTTAATTATTTTACAACATGAAATTTATGAAATGTATTTTGTAAATACTATAATTTGCGAGAAACTGTACATTACACATACATTGAAGCACTCAGATTTATTTGCTGTTATTTTCATTACATATGAATACAAAACAAAACAACATGACATAGATTAAAAATTAAAAACACAATTTCATAATCTGGATTGATTCGAAAAATTTCTAATAATATTATTTTATTAGAAAATTGACAGATGCAAACGTTGCATAAATAATTTATTTAATCATAATTGACAATTTCAGGAATATTACAGAAATGTTGGAGGCAATCTGGATTTACAATGTTCATTGTTACTGGTATACAATTCGTATTCACGATTTTTTTCACAACACTTTCCATTCTTTTGCGGTTGATGTTATACTGAAAAAGAATCAAGAAACAATTACAAAGTTGTTTTCATTGATTAAGTTTTAAATGAATTAGTAAAATTTTTTTTTATAATTTTGCTATTAATTACTCCTTATTTCCAACAACTTTTTATGGCTAATAACTCTTTTTAGTCGCCATTGGAATCAAACAGCAAATGAGAAGTAAGCAACTAAGTAATAATGTAACATTCAGATGCAGTAATCATTTTAAAGGGGACACCAACGTTTGCATATTGGTGTGGAGGGCATGTTCCACTTAATGGGTAGACTTCGTTACTTGACATGGTTCAAAATTATGAGGTAATACTGGTTGTGTCTTGTAGATCCTTAAGATTGGAAGACAGCCCGAAAGCGCCCAATACATAAACATGCATTCACTTTGCTTTAGATCTATCGTTCAACAGGTTGAAGCATTTGACTAAATTCTAGAGATAGATGAGTCTTAAACTTTATATAAATTATTTCTTCTGCTAATATGCTAAATTCAAGAGGCTCACATAATAAATGCAATTACGTGTTCTCCATTGAATTTAAAGACTTGTGTTTTTTTTCTCTACTTGTAAATTTGATAATAGGGTAATGTTTAAGAGTTAAGATTCTTCGAAAAGTTTTTCAAAAGTAAAAAAAAAATTCTTATATTGTATTTGTATTTTTAAATAAAGTTTTGTTTACCTATATGCATTATTATTGTTAGCAAACAGTACTTTTTAAAAGAAAGTTTCTGCATAAACCAATAGTTGGCAACAGCAAAGCTCATAAAGGGATTGGCTAGAAACACGTGATTGTATTTATCATGTGACTATGACGTCACATGAATTTAGCCCATTGGCTGAAGGACATCGGGATTGAGACATGTTAAAAGGAGATTCCACATATAAGTTTTATATTCTTGATATATTTTGAATAAAATTGTATATCAACACATAATTTTTATTTTCAATTACTATTACATATCATTATTTTAGTTTGTTTTAAAATTAGTTTTCGTTTATCTATTCAAGGACGTCTTTTTAATGAACATATTTTACGTTCAGATATATGTTTTTAAATATGTGAAGTATATTTTCTTAATTATTAGATTTAGACTATTGTTGGTGCCAGTTGGTGAGAATTTCTTTGTATAGATTTTGTAATCAGTTCGAAAAGTTTAGCGATCCTGTATGGTTGGGGTTCATTTTGCTCATTAAAATTTCTTGAATTTGCAGTCCATTTAATTATTTTGACCAACAACTATTAAAAAATAAAATTTTATTGCTTTGTTTTTTCTTTATTTCTGATAGTTAGGATTTATTTCTTGTTATATGTTTCATATATTTATTAAATCGTTATAAAATATATAATTATTTAAATCACAGAATTTCGTTTCCCCGTGCTTAAGCTATTTATTCATTGTGTTCAGACATTTAAACTTAAAAATTGAGATATAGTATAAATTATATAAATTTTTTCCAAAGTCAAGCTCAAATTAAAAAGGTATACATCAATTACACGTAACCACCCGTAATAAACAATGAAAATTAGAAGTCATGTTTAATTCCAACTTCAGCCATTTCTTTCAAAAAGACATTTCAATGAAGTAGGATATGACATACATAATTATAACTTAAATGTGATGCACACTAAACAACCTAAATTAGTATTTCAAAATCATAGAATATGTCTCCTGAAACAAAATATAAGCATTTTTTGTGTACAAATGAATGAGTATTCAATTATTTCTCTTTCTTTTCTTTCAAGTGTCTTCTTATTTCTTATGATTATTCATATTTTTTAATATATTAAACATTTTTTCTTAGATTTAATTACTTTGTATGATTTATCGGTGATTGCATTCATTTCAATTATGTCAAGTTTTCGGGCTTCTTTCTTACTAACAATTAATGTAAATGCTTTGAGGTTACCTGTAGAAATTTCTTTTCTAACATGTAAATATCTTTTTCTGCTATTTCTTATTGGCCATTAAAAGAATGTCCCATCTCTTTAATTTTTAATGATTTCTATGGTTTAATTAATGTTTTAAAATAATTGAATTATCTTCAATTTCAGCTCACAAGTACGGCTTCTTTCATACTAAGTGATTCATTTCTAAGTGATTATGCCATAAATTTATATTTGTTTACAACTGTATTACTTTTATTATTAAGCCTCAATAAAACAATTTTTTTTCATTATCCAAAGTTAATTTTTTACTTATCCTGTAAGATACAGGTAATGTAAAAGGTAATATATGTATCTCCAATTTAGCCCTTGTGTTTATTGAGATTTGCTTATGATATCATGCACTAGACGAAATAAGCAAATCAGGAAAGAAAAAAAACCATGTTTTTCAGGTCACACACAACTTTTAAAATAGATTTCAAAACATATACAAAATTTGTAGAAATGTTCCTTTTATATTCATCAGTTCACCAATTTTTACCTTGGTTTTTAGTACATTAAACCTTTTTTCTCAATTAAATAAATGCAACAAATAAGCTCCAATGCAGATTAATTTATTATTTAACCAAAAATTTTTTTTTAAAAAAAAAAGATTAAACTGCAAATTTTTGAATATGCTATTTAAAAGTTCTTTTCAGCTGAGGGAGAAAGAAAGCTCGTCATTTCTAGAATTAAAAATTTCATTATGCAAAGTTAATTTTTAGTTATCCTATAAGATACAACTAATGTAAAAGGTAATATGTTTATCTCCAATTTAGAACTTGTGTTTATTGTTTATGATATCATGCACTAGACGAAATAAGCAAAAACAGGAAAGAACAGAACCCATGTTTTTCGGACCACACACAACTTTTTAAAATAGATTTTAAAACAGATTTAAATTTTGTAAAAATTTTCTTTTTATATTCATCAGTTCACCAATTTTTACCTTGGTTTTAAGTACATTAAACTTTTTTTCTCAATTAAATAAATGCAACAAATAAATTCCAATGCAGGTTAATTTATTATTTAGCCTATAATTTTTTGTGTGCCAAAAAAAGAGATGAAATTGCAAATTTTTGAATTCACTGTTTAAAAGTTCTTATTAGCTGAGAGAGAAAGAAAGTTCACCATTCTTAAAATTAAAAACTTTGAAGTACAAAAATATTAAAATTGTAAGAGTTTTTGTTAAGATAATTGTAATTAATTGATCAAGCAGGAGTACAGGCCAGGTGAGGAAAGAATGTCATCCCTATTAAAAACAGACCCCGTTCTTTCAACTTGAGTTTTATAGTATTTGTTGTCTTCAGGAAACTTAAATTAAATTAATAAATCGTTGTAGCACTAAAGTAGATTTCTTTGAACCCAACCCTGAATTCATTCATTTTAGTTAAGTCTTTATTGTTAATCAACGCTCTACAAATTTAGTTTAATTAATTATAGTATAAACTCAAATTTGTGTTTACAATTTATTACAGTTGGGAAGTTTTTGAACATTTTCCAAAGCACTTACACGTAAGAGAGAAATGGAATATCTCGATGAATTTTTCTGTTTATGAATGATGTGTTTCTTATGTCTCCTCATAAGTATAAACTTCTGAGGAGGATAGAACCTCCGACCTATCGATTCGAAGCCTAGTAATATTACCATAAGACAAAAGTGATCAATGATGTCTGGAGACTGTTTCTGGCGTATGAAGATACCATCTCTATAGTACTCCCTCACACCAGTGGATAGGAGAACGAACGATATATTTGTTATGGCGAGCATGTGAGTTGTTGCTGTTAGTTGGTGGTGTTGCTTCAAATGAGTCGAACGCGCGGCTTTGGTTGCTGCATCAAGTGAGTCTGACGACTTTTGATTGCTCATTTTGTGAGTAGATAGCACCACGACAGATCAGTAGGTTGTGCTTTTCTTAATTCACTCAAGGTCAGCAATGAGGAGGATAGAACCCGCGACCCATGGATTCGAAGCCTAGTAACAGGACCTCTAGACAAAAGTGCTCACTCATGTCTGGAGGCTGTTAATGGCTTATGAAGATACCAACGCTACACTTACTTTTAAGTTGTGTATTACCTGATTTTTATACTTACAGGAATGTCAGGCACTGGCAAAATCACTTCAGGCACACTAACCGAAGAAAATTCTTTCTGGATGCTTTTCTCGATTTCCTCCTTTAATTCAGTAGTAAACAAACATCCTTCTTTCAATTGCACAAAAAGTATGTTTCTTGGTAATCCGTTTCGGTTGTCTTGACAAACACAGATGTAATCTTGAAGTTCTTCAATGTGATCGACTGTCAATTGTCAATAAATAAATGAATAAGTTAGCTTATCCCTTAAATAATTATATCTTTAAAATTTTTATACGGTTATTGTGTTGCATGATAATTTTTATATCGATTATTACTGAAAGGTAATGAAAATTTCTATGCAAAATTGAATATATTTATTTTTGAAATAATACTACACATTTAGTTAATAGAATTGTTTGATGCATTGATTAAATTTTAAAACTCAAGTTAATTATGAAAAATAATCTCATTTTTTTAAAATTAAATTTTAATATGAAAGAAATTGAATTAAGGAATATATAATGGTTGTTTAGGAAGCATTTTCCTAAAAGGATATGCCAATAGAGTATTTTGGTTATTGGCGTAACGTACACCCCCGCATCGAGGGATGCGAGCCAGGATTCCAGTGGGTCCAATGCCTAACTGACGCAAAGTATGGGTTCAATCAATTTATAAAATATTAAAGGTAAAACCTGATTCCTTGCAGAGAGAGGAGGGTGTGTCTAACTTTGGTTATTTGCAAACCAGAGGCATAGCAAGGATTTTCTGCCCGGAGGAGGGAGGAATTCAGTTTTCCGAATCTCTCTTGACAAGCAACAAGGGGATGGATCCACTCGTGGCTTCCCGGAAATTTCTGAGTTTTGGAGTATTAAAACATGCATTTCGTGGCAAATCCTCAAGAATGAAAATAATGGAAAAGTAAAGATAATAAAGAAAACGTAGTTAGATATAAGAAATGGCAGGGGACAAGTGTAAAAAAGGAACAAAATTGTATACAAAAAAATTAATGAGTAGAATTATTATTTTAAAAACTAAGATAATTGAAGTATTTCATTTTGAAATTCCTACGTTCTTATTCCCAAGTAGCTACCGCCTCAGAATAAGTTCCCCTTGCCCCCCCCCCCGCTTTTTCCTACAAGAATGTTGTTTAAGAAATGCATATTTGAAAAATAACAATTTTAAAGATTACATACTCTTAATGTTTCTCATTGTAACTAATTATATGCAGCTCCTTTAATTTATTTTTAAAATAAATAGACAGAAATTTAATGCATAATTTTTTTTTTTCGTATTTCAGAATGCAGTTCTAAGAATTTTTTTTTTTTTACAACACGGGGATTTTTCTCAAGCAAATTTATGTATCAAAATATTTTTTTTTATTAAAATTAAAAAACAAAAAGGGAAAAAGATTAACAACTCCTATTATTTTAATTATGTGGTGCTGCCATCTAACGGCGTTATCAATAAAATATATTTAAATAAATATTTAAAAGCGAAAGGAATCATTGGTAGTACCATCTATTGCGTACATTTGTAAATAGCGTTGTTTAAAAATTCATTTTGTGAAGAAATGAATCATTATTCGTAAAATATATACCTTAAATTTTTTTTGAAAGAAATTTAAGCAAAGTTTTAGCATTAAAAACACAAAAATTTCTTTTGCTGAACAACTTACTTGCTAGATAAATGTCATCTGGGCTCAAACGTTCACCGAATTGTTTCAAAACGTTGTCACTGTAAACAGTTTTAAGAAAACTCTAATGAATTTTTAAATATTTATTTATTGTAATCATTACTTTGTTTTTTTTAAAAAAAACTCCACAAAAATCTGTGATGAAAATTCATACCTTCTTCCAAATACTGAAAAACCTTTCGTTTCTGGATTAAAACAGCCTTCATCATTTTGACACCATACTCCTGAAAAAATTAATATTTATGGATCAAAAATACTAAATTGAATACACTAAAGGTTGTTAATTATACATAAAAATATTTTTTAATTATAAAAACGTTTGAAATAGTTCTATTTTTTAAGATTCTTGAAATCAAATGCAACATCATTATAAAAATATTTAGAGAATCAAAATAAAACTGCGGTTGAAAAACTTATCCATCATAAAAAAAAATCATTAGATTTATTTCTTATTCTGAATTCATGTATTAGCTATTTTGTTAAAAAATTTGTAAATTAAGAATGAAACTTCTTGAGGAAGTTTTTGTTTTTTAATGGTAACATCAAGAAATCAAATAATTTAGAAACAGATCACTTTTTTAAAAAAATGTATTAAAATGAAATGACATAATCGCATTAAATCACTTGGAAGATTTTTCCATTAAGTGTTATTTTACCTGTTCCATATTTGCTGAAGTATGCCTCATTCAATCTTTCATTGTTTATATCTCCCCAGATAAATAGCGGGAGAGTTACTGTTGGAGTTGTGATCACCATTTCTCCTCTCTGGCCAATAATGGAATTACCTATGATAATATAAAAGATATTATCTCATTAAATTTGATTATACATTAAATTAATTTTTAATCTTTTTTTCTAATGTAAGTTTTCGTAAATTATATCATAAAATTATTTCTTTTTCATTATATCTGTACTGCAGTGTTGCAACCTAAAATTATTTTATTTCTTTTCTAGTATGTATAGCATTTGCATCTTGAAAAGTTTTATCTTATTTTGAGAAGGATTGTATTTCAGGATTTGAGAATCTGAAATTAACTAAAGAAAAGGAAATCAAAAGTTATCTTGATTATTGAAAATTTTAGATATTCATAGAAAAGAATACAGAAATTCAATTTCTGTTCAGTGTGAAGTAAATTTATTCTCAATATAATCCTTGAAATATTTACAAACAGCACTTTCAACATAAACTTATATATTTGACATCCTTCATAATATAAACCCTACCTCAAGAAAAATGCATTAAATCAGACAAACTTGATTATATACAAATTCCAAGACGAAATTTTAACTGTTGCATTATTATTTTTCCCTAACTATATTTTATGACTCAGTTACGGAAACAATTGTCAGTTAACCAAAAATATCAAAATAATCAGTTATTTATGTAAATGTAATATATTCCGTTGCAGAAAGATTTTGCTAAAACATTTTACCAACGTTTATATAATCAATTACAGTGACTCTAATTTTTTAATTTCGATTTATTTGATATGGGGTTAATACTCTTTGATTCAATAGTTTAAACTATTTTAGAATTTAGAAGGAAATGGAAAAAATTGTTTGATTCTGTCTCAAAAAATAAATAGGTACAATTATTTATAGATATTTTTTAATTCCTAATGGAGCGGCGGATTGTTGTTTTACTACTGCAGATCTGGTACATTCCCCGGGATTAAGTATCTCTTTTTAATGCTGCACCGATAGGCGACACCAATTACCACAAGTAATTTTGACGCCCAGTTTCCTCCCCAGATAGAGGCACTTGAGCTCTGACGATGTGAAATTGAACTTCGGAATTTAACTATGCTTAGAGCTCCCAAGACAAAAAGCACTTTAAGGGATTTTTTACATGCCTCATAATCGTACGACATGGTCGCTGTTGATTTTCTGCGTCATGAAAATCTACCAACTGGGCCGGGTTCGAGCCTGCAACCTTAGGCATAGAAGGCCAGCGACAAACCAACTACTCCACCCAGCCGACCTTTTTAAATACATAGTAACTTGTACATAGTAACTTAAATACATAGTAACATACATAGTACTTGTGTAAAAAATAATTACACAAGAAATTTCGAAAAAAAAAAAAATAAAAATGAAAAAACTTTTTTTTGTCTCATTTTTTAAATAACAGTATAGGAAAATTATTTTAATCTTTTTCTGAATTACATGTGCATGTTAACGCAACTCACTGTTAGGAATTTTCGTCATTTAAATAATTTCTATTAGTAAATAATGTGTTTTGTTCATATTATATGTAAAACATGGATCTCCTTTGTCAGGTGAAAAAAATAATAACAGCTTATGTAGAACATAGAAAAAAGGCACAGCATAAATAGTAAAATCCTTTTCTCTTTTGTCAAAATTCTCTGGAAGCGTTCCTTTTTCAATTCTTAGCAGTAGTTCACTCTCTTAATATATACATATAAATATATATACATATCTTGCTTAATATATACATATCTTGCTCAAATTTTCAGTCGTTAATAAAATCCTTTCTATTCATCCATTCAGATTTAAATACATTTTTTAAAACTTGTAATGGATGACACGTGATGTTAATACAGTTTTTTCAAATATTAATTCATTATAAATTAAAAAATGAATAAATAGCAACAAAAATAATAGTACAACAGCATATATAGAAGGGAAAATTGCTCATTGTGTCCCTGTAGCGCAATGGATAGAGCGTTGGATTTCTAATCCAAAGATTGTGGATTCGAATATCACCTGGATGGCCTAATTTCTGAGAATGTGATTTCTTTTTATTATACTATTATTGGAATAATTAAATATAATGAATGAATAAAAGTAGCAAACAAAAATAATAGTCCAACAGCATATATAAAAAGGAAACTGGAAAATTGCAAGGAAAATCGCTTTCTATTTTGTCACTTAATATTATTATGATTCTGTCATATGTATATACATATTTATATTAATTGTAACTATTTAATACAAAATAACTAAAATTAAATTTTTCTTTGTTAACCTAAGTAGAAATTGAGTTACACATTTTTTTTATACTACTTGTTCTTTTATATTTACTGTGTGATTGGCATTAAAAATTCCCTCTCCTTCTAGAATTGAGAATTTTTTTATACACTAAATTATGTCAGGAAGAAATAATTGATTGTATGGAGCAATAAAGTATCCATTCGAGAACAAATCTCTAATGTTTTTTATTGCTCTTTAATTGAATATGAAATCAAATTTAGAAACAAGGAACAAACTTATCGCTAAGCGTGCAGTCGGGAGATTCCCTTAGCAAAGCTGTCATTATATCTAGACCAGTTAGGTAAATATACCTCTTTATATGTACAAATTTTTATATACACACAATAACTGAGAGATAAATGATGGATAAATTAAATATCCTACAAAACCGAGGAAGCGTAAATTCTGAAATCGAGTACCAAGAACAAATATCAATATGTATGGAAAAAAAAATCAGGAGCCTAACTTTCCCTTTCAGCAGAAAAACTATACATAATAGTAGAAAAAAATTAAAGAATATAAACCAAGCTTAAAAACCCCTTAGACCTAACACACACACACACACACACACACACACACACACACACACACACACACACACACACACACACACACACACACACACACACACACACACACACACACACACACACACACACACAACACACACACACACACACACACACACACACACACACACACACACACACCACACACACACACACACACACACACACACACACACACACACACACACACACACACACACACACACACACCACACACACACACACACACACACATCCAAAATACTACGTAGTTGGAGAAATTCTACTAGTTTTATAGTGCTTTTTAAAAAATATATCCTGTTTATGGAAAACTTTGCTAACGTTTTGTACAAACTTGTATACCTTCGGGATCATAAACTTGCAGATTGATTCCTAATGCAGGAATTTGGGACTCACAAGCATACGCAGGCATGTTCAAGTTGTATGCGGAGAAGGTGCCCATACCTTCCGAGGCGCCTGCAAATAAAAAAATGGATCGATTACGGAAATAAATATTATGTAAATGAACAATTTTTGAATTGGTTGGGTTGATTTCTTATTTTAATTTTCTAAGTTTATCGCATGAATGTTATTGAGTTATTTGTATCATCATCATAATTTGCACACACACACAATTGAATAACAAAGATAATATACTCATTAGTGTTTGAGTTTAGCTGGTAGTTGAAATATTCATCATAGTGATCGTTCTCAAGCTTAGCTGACTTGGAATTACAATAGAACCTGTTTTTGCGTGGTCCTTTTTTGTGCGATTTTTTCTGTGTGATCTTTTTTATGCGGTATATGAATTTTAACGGCTTTGGCGCCACTGTAATGTTTTCTATCAATGTACCAGTGACGATCGGAGAATGTTATCCTCTGCAAAGTCAGACTTTGCTTTTAATATTTTATAAGTAGGGTAAATACGTACTTGGCATTAGTCAGGCCTTGCCCCCCCCCTGCGAGGCAGAGGTGTACGTTACGCCTCTGTAATGTACATATATATACTTCAAGACGCTCTCTTGATTTGTTATAAACAGTCTCCCGACAATGCTCGTTCAATTGCTTTCTCTCAAAGTACTAGCAGCACGAACTTGATTGAAGACAAAACTTTCAATGACAGTGACAGTACCAATAATTTGATAGATTATGAAGGCAGACAAGAAGAACCGGATTTTTTTAGAGCGGATAAAATATATGCAGGGGGACAGCTTTCCAACACATTGAAAAAGCATTTTCTTAAGATAGATACCAATTCTGAAAGGAGTATGAAATTTCAAAAAGAGCTTCGATCATGAAAATATCTGGTTACGTGGCATTTACAAGCAACTGACCAGCCAACCTGCGTCACAAAAATTTATCTCTTACTTTATGGTGCTAAAAATAAATCAATTAAAATCGTATCTTCAAGTGACGAAAGCGATTTTGAATTTATTCATCACAGGAAAATGAACGCTTTGATTACGATGAGTAGCAGCAAATTATGTATGCGTATTTTGAAAACTTCTCCATGTATACAATGAGAAACTAAATGTTTTAAACAGGTTTCCGTGTGTAATTTAATTATTTATTTTGTTATGGAAGTATTTTCGCATAAATTTCGTAAATATTTTAATTAACGTATTTTCTAAGTGCGACATTTTCATGCGGTCCCTCTCCACCGCATAAAATAATTTCTGTAGTATTTCGACAAAGTTGTTTGTTATACAGGTAAGCCTCCTTTAACGCGGTACTTGTGCAACGCGATTTCGCTGCAACGCGTTTCAGATATTGAGTATTTTTTTCCATAACGCGGTTTAAATTTTCCTACAACGCGTTTGTTGTTACATATTCTATTACGCTTCAATTAAAAAGTTACATAAAGTGGCATCACTGTAGATTTTTTTCAACACTGGCAATCCTTGACTGCTCGAATTATCGAAAAAAAATCAATCAGGTGAAACTACGCATTTCACAATTCACTTTTTTCTGTTAATATCTACACGTCACGAGTGACGTGTAGATATTAACTCCTACAACGCGATTTCTTATAACGCGGCTTTTTTGAGGAACGTATCTACCGCGTTGTAGGAGGCTTACATGTATGTAATAATTTATGAAAATTTCGAATATTTTTTTTTGCGCGTTTATTTTTATGAGGTCCATATCTTCTGAGTAAAAACAGGTTTTACTGTAAATCATTTCTCATTGAAAAATAACACGGTTGTGAGTGAACAAACTGAAGAATTTAACTTCAAAGATTTCTTTCTCTATCATTCTAAGAATCAGCAGAATAGAGGGCATGATGCACAGTAATCGTTCGAGGTTCAAAGTCTTACAATGATTTGGCGTGGAAATTTAGAGAGTTAACTCTTTGACCACGGTTCAAAATTACGAGGCTCGTCCCCAACAGCCATCTCTTAACTTCAAAGTGCAACGTTAACAAAAAATCCTCTATCAATCTATGTCTATGAGTTATCAGTTTATAAAGAATTAGTAAAACTTAAAACAAATTATAGAGACTTAACTACTACTGTATAATAAGACTTTTTTCTTATACACTCTCTATAATTTCTTATTTCATTATTTCCAATAGTGTATGAGTTCATATTTAGAAATAAATAAAACTTAAACTTGATTGTTTCCAAAATTATTGCATTCAAAGATATATTTAACGTTTTAATAAACATTACCTGAAAAAACTAAATTTTCAGATAAAGGAACAAGATGGAATTTACTTTATATATTATGGTGAGTAAAATTTTCGTGTTTGAAATTATCTGTCACGTAAAGTCATTATATAAGATATTCGAAAAACTTACCATACATGCAGCCGACGAATAAATCTTTTTTAACTCGGTTTAGTAAAAATTCGTAATTTCGAGGTTTTGGTGGACTTCCACTTAAGGAAATTATCTTCAAGTGTTCAAGATTAGTATTAGGACCTAAAATAAAATACACAAACTTTTTTGCAAATGAAAAAAACCTTACTTTCATTGTCATTTTAGTTTTTAGATTGATTGTATTCTATGTGGATTTTTCTTATTGAAAATAAAATGATTAAACGAGTAAGATATATTAGCAAACTTCATTATCTGTATTTATTAAACCTTTCTATTGTGATTTTCTGTGTTTTATAACTTTACTTATGTGTAAATACTTTAATTTGCTTAACTTCGAATTCTGGAAACAATTTTTATTCATTACTATGTAATATATCATGGAATCTAGATGATGTCTTAAAATACATTGTAAGCAAAAATCAATGCATTATTAGTGACTTTTAGTAATTTACAGTAATGTTTATTGATAGTTACTGTCTATTCTTAAGGAATGAAAAGATATTATTGAAATAATTAAGGAAATAGAGAAATCAAGTTTCCTGTAGTTGTGCGCATGTTTTCCAAAATCAATGATGGAAATACGATGCAAGACTAAATACAAATATTATGGTAAAAATATTTTTTTCCAAAGAAATTGTCTACTTTAGTCAAAAAATTGGGGACAGGTAGCATTCTTATATGGTACCTTAATAGTTTTATACGGTAATCCATAAATTAAATTTAGGATAGTGTCACATTTTTTTTGTTTTAATATAATGCTTACAAATTATATAAATCGAGGGTAAAATAAAACTATTAAAATTCACGGCACGAATTTCTAAGATAATACGAATTATTTATGTGATTCAAATTATAAGAGATTTCCTAGTAATCTAACTATTAATATTACTATTACTACCACGAAAGGAAATAATAATTATTGTATTGATATTATTCAATAAAACTATTATAACTATTATTATACTATTATAGCTATTATTACTATTACTACTACAACGAAAAGAACATTATCTTAATCAAGATTTCAGCAACGATTTATTAAATACAGGGTGTCCGGACTTAGAGAATCCAAAAGTTATGGCTTATTATTGCGGAACTACCCATCAGAATGTAATAAACTGTTCATCCGTGGATTAGAAACCGCTCCAAGATTTTTTGGGTCTAGTCCAATCGGCTGCACGTGCACGCATTATTCGGCAATAGCAGTTACACTGACTTCATTAGTAAAGATATGGACGTTACAGCAAAAGATGCAGTGCGTACTTTGGTTAACGGAATTTAAATTAGTCACGCGCGTGCAGCGACATGTTCGAACAGAATGAAATGTCCATCCTGCGACATCAAAATCTATTCACCGATGGGAAAGAACTGAACAGGAGATGGGAGCTTTGATATTTCAAACTGTCATGTATCCTTAAGGTTTTTTGATAGAAGGCAATTTGATCCCGTGAGTGATTCATTTTGAATTAGTCTTGTTAAGTCTATTAGGCAAACCAGTAACGACATTCCATTCTGTTCGAACACATCGCTGTACACGCGTGACTGATTAAAATTCCGTTAACCAAAGAACGCACAACACCTTTTGCTGTGGAGTCCACATCTTTACTAATGAAGTCAGTGTAACAGGATTAATTGCGATTGCGAAATAATGCGCACACGTGCGACGGATCGGACAAAACCTAAAAAATCTCGGAGGGGTTTCCAATTTACAAGTGAACATTTTATTACATTCTGATGTGTAGTATCGTAATGATAAGCCATAATTTTTGGATAATTTAAACCCGGACTCCCTGTATGTAGTCTCACTTTTGTAATATCGAATTTGCTAAATAATCTGTAATGATTGATGAGGAATAATCCAAAAGTTACCTGGAAAAACGTCTTCATCTTCCATATCATCTACGTCACCCGCTGCCATGAAGATATATGTGACTTTGTATTTATCTATGAGATCCCACAGATTGCGACCTCCTGACTTAAAGATGGGGCTACCGTTGAACAAAAATTGTTTTACTCCTAATGACAAACTTGGAATTGTATACACCCAAACGGCCCAGCCTGCCTTGAAAGCAAGTTAATGAAAAAAATTATAATTAACTAAAAATAAAATAAACGTTGTTAGTTTTTATTCAGAATAATTATACATATTAAAACTTAAGTTTATTAAACATAATTTTTCATCAAAGTGAAAGCAAGTTTTTTAAAAAGTTTTAATGATTCTTAATTTTAAGGAAATTTATATGACAAGTATTAAGCTGCAATCTTCAATCAAGTCGTCAAGTAGTCATTTAAAACAAATTGATCATTCTGAGAGATCATGATGGCAAAATGTTAAATGAGATGCTTCAACAATATTCTTAGTTGAGGTTAAAATTTTAAGTTTAATAATCTCTTTCATATTGCTGTTACAAGTGAAAAATTAAGTTTGATATTCTTTAAGCAAATGTTCAACTTTCAGTAAATAATAATATTCGATCTAATATATCTACTGAATATATACTCACTGGACTATAATTACCCGCAACATCACCACTCTTCAGGTTTAAGTGAAAAACAAAATCTCTCCAGAACCCAAGGAATGCCTGAAACAATAGTTACCTTTTTAGTATGTAAAACCAAATATACAGCAGACACTTTTTAACCAACCAACAAAGAACTAAATCCTTGATTGGATAATAGAATAGTTGATTAATTCAAACTGAACAAAATACACTGCAAGACAGTGAAAATGTAACAGTACGAATACATGAGTAAGAAGTGAGGAAATACGCAAATGGGCAAATATAACATCGAAAAATAAACTTTGTTTATTTTACATTACAGCAGTACACTATACAACCACATCAGGGGATCAATAAGATGTAAGTTCAAAGCAAGTGACGATGCTTTTGTTTCAGCAATGCAACATGAAACAAAGAGAGATAGATAACCATTCGTTCTCAACCATTTGCCACAGTATATCGTCCGAGAGTCGTGGGGCGCGCAAATGATGACCAATCCCGTCACAGACGTTCTTGATGGGTAATAGATTAGAACACACCGGGGGGACGGAAGTACAAGTCCTCTTACCAAGTCAAGCGTAGTAAGGTGTTATTTTTCTATATTTGCCAAAAAAGGAGAGTTGATGCTACTAGGTAGTGCATTATATTGAACCCAAATATGGGTCTCTACCAATTTTGAACAGGGGTGTCGACTTCAGTTGCCGTTTACATATCAGCTTATGAAAAGACGCGTTATCACGCAGAATGGCTGTCCAAAGTTGCGTTCGAATCGACTTGCTGCCACTTTGAAGTCGTATGCGGTGACTGCCATTGCTGAGATAGGAGAGACAATCTCGTCAGAACACATAATTTTGTGCCATTTCTTTGTAGTTGTAAATATAGTGCGACAGCACAAAGGGAGTTTTCTTCGCTGTTTGGGTCAATGGCAGTGATCTCAATGGGTACCCTGAGTGAAAACTGCAAGAACCCAACCGACGGATAATGGTTCTATTTAATATGGAAGTATATAGGATATTTTGCACTTGTTGCAACAGCTCGACGGAAGTGAATTGGTGGCGTATGAGTCAGTTCACACTTGAATCCCGTTTGGCTACACTGTGAAACTTTTCAGTGATCTCACTACTTGTGAGATCACTGCATCAGCTAAGCGGCAGGATGAACTTAAGCTGATTAAGAAAGCTGATATAATTGTTCCCTTAAGGTATCCGACTACCCTAAAACTGTGAATTTTGCCAAAAATGGACGATTTTTTATGATTTTATTTTATGGGTCATCTTATTAGCTTTATCAAAATACCAAGTTTATCATTTTCCGTTTACTAGAACAATAACTACAAATGTTTTAGTACAAGCAGATGCCATTATTTTAAGCAAGATGTTATACTTTAAAACGCGTTTTACTCGAAATCTGATTTTTTTAAAATAATCAAACGGGGCCAGCGATTGCTAAAAAAGTTTTGAACATAATTAACTGAAGTTTTTTTTGTAAGTTCTGTATAATAGTAGAATTGTTTTAACCTTCAGATTTATCAATCACTGTTTTATTACAAAATTTACTGTCCCTTATGTGAATATAATCACTGTTTTTTAAGCAATTTCATATAATAACTGAGATAAAGTTATCTAGTTTTTGTAAAAAAGAAAATATCTCTTACCCTGAAGGTCGTTTCAAAATTGAATAATACATCAGCATATTAGATTGAAAAAATTGAAAATTTGTTTATAAATCTTTGGTACAGAATGGGCCGCATTTATGCTATTTTTTGTCAATTTTTACCTATTTTTTCCCATTTTAGTAAAAATAATTTCTTTTTTTCTTCTTAATTTTAGCACATTTTTCTTAAAATGCACTAAAAAAATCTAAAAATAACAAAATAATTCCCATATTTCTTTTTTTTTTTTTAAAAAAAAGTTGTGGCAACCAGTCGGATATCTTAAAGTAATTTTATGTATTTAAAAAATTTCCTAAATTGGGTTAAAATGTTTACAGCTGAACTTAAGTATTTTTTTTCTATTTATGTCTAGGTTAGAAGAGAGGAGAAAGGGAAGGAAGAACCTGCACTTCCTAGGGTTTGAACATCTTAAAAAAAAATGCGTTTCCCGCTATTGTAATGGAATAATAACCTTTTCACAATTAGAACTTAATTCTTTTTTATACTGTAATGTTTCTCATTGCATTCGTAATACAAATAATCCTAACTCGTATTTTACTTCATAAATTTTTTTTGAAACAAACGGTGGTCTGTAAAGACCAATGAAATACTTCAATTTGAAGTTATAGAAATTGTAAATAGCTAAGTGTTATTGAAAAATGTTCAGAATTTAGCATTACTCTGATAGCCCTATGTTAAAGTATTCTACGTTTCTTGGATAGCACTTAAATTTGGATTTAAGAAAATTTTTAATGAGAAGATAAAAATAAACTTCACATTTTCCCAATTTTACTGCAGCAGATTCTTTTCGAATATAAAAGAACAGTAACTCGCTTCCGCTTATATACTATTTCGAAATTTTTTATAAATATTGGCCATAATTATGTTAATAAATATTCCTAATTAAATATTTTCTCATGGAATCTAACGCTATCATGATAATTTTTTTTCCAATAAGGTACAATACCATTCTTTAAATCCCTGATGCAATTACTACCAGGTGTTTATGCAATTAGATCCCTTGTGCAATTACTAACTGTTATACAATAACTATATTAGGGCTCTAAGATTCTTTTCTTACTGACCCATTTAAAATATTACTGTAATAATTATCACAATACTATAAAATTACTCACGACGGCAGAGTGTACAACACCTTTGGGATTACCAGTTGTTCCAGATGTGAAGTTAAGCATTATAGGATGATTGGATTGCAGTTGCTCAAATTCCATGTCTGGTACTGTTCCCTCCGATGTTCTTCCTTTTTGCAAAAAATCATCTAGAAAAATACTATGAAAACATAAATGTATTAAACATGTTTGTATGCGAAGATACTTTTAATATGACATCTGTACATGAGGTAATAACATAAAATCTTGTTGATAACATTTTCCCTTTTAAGTAGCAGTATGAAAAAAAAACCTCTTAATGTATGTATTTTAAAATTCTCAAAACTTATTACAATGATAAATTACACTTTCGTAACAAATAATACTTTACGTAAATATTTAGTTTTTTAAATCGTATGTAATGATGCTATAATTAAGGTCACTGCAATAAATTAATTAATCTTTATTAAATAAAAATTCACAGTGAATGAATATTTTAAAGAAAAAATTATAATTTTCATGAAAACATTTACCTTTTTGGAATATTTGAAATATCACGAGATGTTGTTTCTTTTAATACAGGGACTATAATCACGTTTTCTAAATTTGAAATACCTGAAATAAGAACAAATGTTGTATGTTGTTCAAAGAAGTAATTTTTGTGTCTATTTGCATTTTTATTAATATTTTACTTTTCACTCTTATACAGGTAGATGAGTTTATAGCGTTAGAGTTAAGTATTAGTCAAAATATGAACAATCCTCTTGAGGGACGGCACATTAGTTCTTTGCACGCGGGTGGCCGACACCCCAGGATCGATCCTGTTAGGAACCCAAGTTTCGAGATGCTACATGAGATTGGTTTGTTTGCCTGGAGATCTACTGTTACCGTCCCTCTTGTTTTTCTGCACAGAAGAACCCGTTTAGCATGGCGAAGACTGCATAGAACATTGGCGCAATGGGGGATATCTTTCAATTTACTAATAACTCCATATTGAGTCTAATCACTGATTCATGATATACATTCCTACGGAAAGAATTAGGGATCCACCGTGTGTCATTCACAACCGGGGAAAGAGAAGCACAAGGACAGTGATGGTTTGATAGTCAGTGCAGACATCACTTTTGATGGGCGCACAAATTTATTTCCAAGTGTATGATTGAAGCTTTGTGGCTGCTGAGAGATAGAGGAAGAAGTCATGAAGCCCTACGTTCTACTTTTTAGGGATGAATATGAGCCTCATTTTATTTTTATGGAGGACAACATATACACAAAAACCTAATTAGATTGATAAATTTTTGGGAAAGGAAGACAATCGCCGAAGGGATTAGTTAGCATGTTCCCCAGACTTTATCCATGTATGCATATTTTTGAAATTCTTATAAACATAATTGCAACTCATTGTCTTTTTATAAATCCATCCCAAACTTGAATGCAGCTTATTGAGCTTCAATAAATATGATATACATATTACCATGAAAAATAAAAAAGTTATAGAACTTATAATAGATACTATACTATGCCAATTGGTAACAAACTGTTGTTTTTTTCTTCACTGAATCCTGTTTTATTTGGTAGAATATTGGTGCATGAATGTCAATTTGTCACTTTTTGAAGTACCTGATCCTGTATAATTCAGTAAAATCGCCAAATATGAGGGTTTCAGGCATCCCTGAATAGTATATGCAATTTCAGTTGTCAGAACAGTAATTCATTTCAACTGAAATTGGTCAATCAAAAAAGTTCTGGAACCCTAAAATCGTATCCTACATTCAACACATTCATGAAGTTGCACTTCAACAAGGCAATGCTTCTCTATGTTTAGTAGTTATGCAACGCTATATTTAAATATTAACCCAAATTCGTAAAGTTTGCATCATACTTAATTAAGATTAACTTCCTAGATTATTCTCTTACGCTGTATTAATAATTTACGAATTCACTGAATGAAAAACTGAAATTTTGCTATTTAGCTTAAACATTTATATTTATTTAAACAATTAAAGTTAACATATTAGAATACAAAAAATAAACATTTATCTGAAAGATAGGAGGGAGAGTGAGCTGGCTCCATCAAAACGAGTCCTTACAATTACAGCATCTTTTAGGTGAGAAATCACTTCCAAATCTACTTGGTTTTCGAGTGCAGCTCCTTATAAACTCCGCCGCATCGCGCCAATATCAATGCGCGGAAACTTTATTTCTGAATTTTTTAACTTTCTAATTGGAGGAGGCACAACGCGTAGTGATACCCTTAACGTACTTTATGGGTGCAATTACCCCGAGGGTGTTTGACGCCCCCAGCTCAAAGGAATTTGTTGACAACCGGTAAAAAGGGAAAGGTGTAAAAATCTGTAAAAATCACAAAATAACAGGGGTTGTATATTGTGCTGCTGGAGCCTCGTATCAGTAGGAAAGGGTCTAATGACTGTTAATAAAACTAATTGCCTTCATTTGTCTTCCTATTTATTGGATATGTTGCCCGTGGAACATATCTGAGATTTACTTGGTTGGTGTCTCACTCGTTCCATAGCTGATAAAAATGAACCTTGGGTTCAGATAGAAACAGTATAGAGTGCTTTTCTTCAAATAAAAATTCTAAATTTGTTTGATTCTCTAGAAGCAATCTCTTGAAGTCCCATCTCTTTGAAGCACTTATTGTAGTGTGTTATGGCTTCCCTAAGTACTGAATTTTGACAAGCAATTATGTTTTAATAGTATTTTGAAACTTAACCGGTTATTTTTATTAGTACTGGAGTTACAATTTCTTAAAAAAATACGAATATATTAAAATAATTAATAAGAATATGTAGCTGCATTTAAATTAAAAAAATCGCTATTGTGAATATTGCTAATATGGAATGTTATAAGTATTATCTAAAAACACAGAAAATTATCTATGTTTTAAAAGTTTTTAAATATTTGCTATCCTTACCATCGGCGACGATGGGTAAGTTTTCCAGTGGAAAGTATTCTTCATCATCAAAATGAAAATAATCCACTGAAATTATAATCTTTGGATTCATTACTTTCATCATTTTGGAAACTGCCTATTAAGAAAACGTGGTATTAAAAATATGCTGAATCAAAATTCATCCCTGGCCATCCGAAATACAACACTAAAGAAATCATCCAATAAGCGGTCAATTTGTACCATTTGTAGACCTGCCCGCAACCTATCGGTCTGAAGCTGGGTAACATGACCACTAGACAAAAATGATCTCCCCTGTTTGGAGGCTGTTACTGACTTAAGAAGATACCGCTACAGACACATAAGTATTTTATTTACAACCCCATTATGGCCATATTCGAATCCTGTAGCATAGCTGCGGGAGATTACAGAAATCTTATTATGAATAATCAAGCCAATCCTTAAGTCACCTGATGTTTTAGCTTGAGGCGCCCTTGCATATATTTTACTCCAGCAACCTTCTATTACGTATCATTAATCTTTAAATATCCTCCACTACAGTTCTGAAATTTTGATGTTTTATATCGTCCAATATCATCAAATCTTATCTGCGACAAAATTTCACCACTACATTACGATATCGTACTTGACATGTAACGTTCAACAGTTCTTCATTGCTCGTCAGGTTGCATCGCTCTCTAGTTCTATTGGTCTGTCATCCGCTGTACACACGTTAACGACTGATTCAAAACGTGCTCGACTCACTTTCCTATTTTTCGATTCTTGATAAAAATATATTCATGAGGGCAAAAAATTAACCAATCTTATATACATTATACATGGTCTGGTCAAAAAGTTCATGAAATAGGTCAGTTACAAATTATTAAAAAGTATAACAGTTATTTAATCTTATTGGCCTTTAAAGTACTGTCCTCCTGCATCCACACACTTGTAGCAGCTTTCGTATACCTGTTCATAATACTCCTGGAATCCATTTTTTTTGAGAGGTCTTTCAGTTGCTTCATCGCATTTTGGATCACCTCATCTGAATCCTCAAAATAATGTCTCTTCAATTTCATTTTTAGCCATGGAAACTGGTAAAAATCCTCTGGTGCTGGAATCGTTTCCTTATGCTTTCTTCGGCATCTCTAGCATCTCAGAAGGGGATTTCTCGAGAAAAACACAGAATTTGATGTTTTCACGCTGCTCCAAACGACATTTCAAAATCCAACGAATGAAAAATTTGCTTGGTCAGAAATGATCTGCAGCTAACGCCAACAGTACAAGAAATGAATTCAGGATGGTTGTGTGTTTTCCCTATTAGGACTGATATTTCCCCACTAACGAACCCCTGAGGGAATGTAGGGAGCCATTCCGGGAACCTTTCGACTCTAGTAGTATATCACTTTAAGTAACGCTACAGGCCCATATAATTTGCATGCGTTCTGTTACCCTAATAATTAGCATGGATTAGTACCTATGCAAGATGCAACTTTTGGATGCTTTCTTTATGGTGGCCATTTCGGATAGTCAGCGGAGTGCATTCAATAAAACATAGAACTATATTAGTAGCTATAATTTTGAAAATATCCTTATTTTGGTTACATACAACAAGATTTCAGAATTATTTTATAAAAGTATTGGTTAAGATTTCTAGACAAAAATAATGCACATACACTGAAGGAAAAACAAAAATAAGGAAACAGAAGCACCAAAATAACATATAATAAAATGGTTAGAAAATGCAAAAACCACTGATTATTGATGAAATTTTTCAATGGAACTGAGCTATTATCAACAGTTGGAAATAGTCAGTTCAAAAAAAAAAAAATTATAATGCTTTTCTCTTATGCCTTGATTTAATTTTTAATTACTTTTTATATTGCATTGGGATTTTAATCTGTTCTATTTATTGCGTTTTTTTCCCGGCAAGAGATCATGTTCATACTCCGAGACGTACGTAATTAAACAAAAGTAGTTTTTTTCTACTCAATTGCTTAATTCTGTCTTGGAGGCAGTAAAAAGGGGAGAGATCGATGCTTTGACTTGCAGTACTTCTTTTGAAGTCTCACCATTAAAGCTTCCCACTCAAAGCTTTGCTTTGAATATAGAGAATTTAGAATTAAGTATAACTTCAATTTTTGTGAATGTATTTAGTGTTACATATATAAGCTTACTCCTAATATATCTTTTGATAGATTAATTTTGTTTCATTATAAATCACTTCATTGTAAATCGAATTATAAATGAATAATTATATCATTAGAATTTTATGAAGACATAAATCGTTTTCTATAATATTTGACTCTTAACTGGTTTTGTATCTGATTAAAAAATAGAATTTGAAAAAAGGGATAGTATACTGTTTGAAAGTTTTATCTTGAAGTTCGTAATATGTGATTGTATGATCTGAATCATTAATTTGTATAGTAGGAAATATTGAGAACACTCTCCTTTATGTAAAATTATTTAATTATTGCTTTGACCTAAAACTGATTACTTTGATTTGGGCTCCTATATGTATAAGCTCTAAGATACTAAATTTATATAATAAAAAAAAAAGGATCTGCAAGAAGTCATAAAACCAGACTCAAAGCTTCTATATATTACCTTATTTGTGTAGCAAAATGGAAAATTGGTGCTTCCTACTATAAATCACATATATCTTTATAATAAGGAATACTAACCCCAGGTCCCAAATAAGGCATGGCTGCACCCCAAATCGCACCTATGCTCACTGCTGCCAAAAATGCGAACAAAGCTTCTTTGATATTTGAAATATAGCCTGTGGAATAGATTGATTGTTGATAATTTAAAAACTTTATCTAAATAATCCAGCAATCTAGTAATATTAACTAATATTTTTTTTACTAAAAAAACATTTTACAAGTATTCTTTTAAATATAATTATCAAAGGCCTTATAACATTAAATCAAATTTTCTAAAACACATAAAAGTACATTGAACAGAGATTTAGTTAAAACTTAAACACGAATTTTAAGGTATACAAGTAAAAACATTATATAAATAATGCATCTAAAATTATTTAACTTTAAAATTAGTTTTGTGAAATGATTTATTCCAATGACACTAATGTGATTTTGTACTAGAGTTTTTGATAATAAAGCATATTGTTTCTTCAAATGACAAAAATCAGAATTGAATTGCATTTTAGCTAGTCAAGTAAAAAATTTTATACTTGAATTACATTTAAATTTTGATTGCAAATGTTTATGTAAGAAAATTAATAATTGCCATTTTCATTATTATATGAGTACATGTTCAAAATATATGTAGATCACAATATATATATATATATAATATATATATATATATATATAATGTAAAAAGAAACTGTAATAAATAGGTGTATTTCTTATTTTCCTGACAAAATTATTTAATACTGAATAGTCTACTGATTACTTTTCAAATTATTATGTATTTTTATTTAAAACATGAATATATTAATTTGTATTAATAGCTAAATAAAGATGTTTTTCACCTCCTATTCTGTCTCCTATTCCTAAGCCCATCTTTCGAAATGCTGCGGCGTACAGCTTCACATTTTCGAATATTTCTGCAAATGTCATTTCTCCTTTGTTACCTATTTCGTCTAAAAATAAAACACAATAATAAAACAGAATCGATTTTCAATTGCATGTCCCAAACAGAAATTAGCGTAAAAGCTTTAAAAATGCATGAAAATGAAAGATTAGAAAATAATAGATTCATCAACAATTCCGATACATGAAAATGTATTTTTCAAATACAAAAACTCTTTTAAAATAGTTAACATTAGACAAAAGACAATGGAAATTAATGCTCCTTCTCTGATGTACATTTAATTTATTTTAACGTAGAGTAAGGTTAATGCAAGATATGTAAGGTAAACGACATAAAAAAGTTCCTTTTAAAATATTTTATAAAACTATTTCACACGAAAGTTAGTTCCTGTATCTTTTTTAATTGTACTTGAATATTATGATTCCATAAATTCAAAATATTTCCAAGCACTAGATTTAAGACTTAATGTAGCTTTCCAATCTAAATATAATTTTCCTTATCATATAAATTCAAGAACTAAAAAAAATTTTTTTTTTGTTAAGTGCTTTTGTGGGATTTTTGGATACTATCTATATTCCTCATAAATAAACTTATTCTTTCTTAACTTTCACCTATAATTATTGGTTAATAATATTATATTTTCACATGAAGAAAGGGCAGGCCAAATCTTAGATGGATTCATGGCTTAGAAAAAGATTTCTTGGTTTTGAGTACTAAGAATTGAACACTAGCAAGAAGACCTTCTTGAGAAGGCCAAAGCCCACCCTGGGCTGTCAAGCCATTGAGGAGGCTGGAATATTATATTTTAAATAAATTTTATGAGGAATTCTTACTGTTTGTAGGTAGAACTTCAGTGTAAATATGGAAGTATGCATTTAGTCTAAAATGAATATTTAGCTGATTCATTTTTTGTTTCAAATATTATTTCTAATATTTGTGATAATTTTATAATATTTCTTCTGATCAGTAGCTATAAATGGTCTTATAAATAGTCAATTCATAGCTACTGATGGCTTCCGAACAGAATTTTAGCAAAATTGAGAACTACGACGTTTACTTTTACAGTTCCTTAAAAATGTATCAAGATATTAGTAATTTGTGTTTGAAATACCTTCATAAAAGAGTCCAATTGTATTTTCTCTAACCCTGAGAATATTTTCAGCAAGATTTAAAGTTGCTCCTGTAAACCATAGGCAGTCTAAAATACCGTTTCCCGTTTTCATGTACACCTGAAATTGAACTATTCTGTCATTAATTATTGTTTAAAGTATTTTATACAATATCGGCACTCTTAAAGTATTTAAGAAATTTGTTTGCAAGTAATCCTGACTTTATTTTCATTTATTATTATATATATTATGGTTTTCCTGTTCTCAACACGAAAAGTTTTGCTAAGGTAATTGAAATTTTTTGACGATTTATAAAACTTAATTAGTTTTTTTATATAGTTTCTAAAGTTGCCCTAATTATTTTTTGAATCATTGTCACGCATATACATATATATATAGAGCATTTATTTAACATTTGACTTATTTTCAGTAAAGGCGTAGCGTATCTTATAATTATTTTTTCCACAGTTAAAAAAAGTGCGAAGTTTTTTTTTATTGGAACTTTAGTTGATATTTTGTTGTATTTATTTTTGAATTAAATAAAAAAAAACATGTGAATTTTTTTTCTCAGAATCGAGTTTTTATAGCATTATTTAAAGCTAAAAGGTAAACTACATATCCTTTTTTTATCATCCCTTAAATTTCGTATGAAGAAATATTATTTCGTATGAAAAAACATTGTCTGTTCACTAATATACGAAAATTAATTTCTAAGACTCATTTTTAAACGGTTTTATATAAATTATTTTAAATAAATGAGATATTTTTGTTATGATAAATATTACTTTAGTTGCATTATTCTTTATGATTGTCAGAGAAATATTATAAAAACCGTATTTTCTGTAATTTTTCCATCATATTTATTGCATTTCGAAATTGACAGTGCTGTCAATTTTTGATCATTTAATTTGATTTGTTAGTGATATTATTCAAAAATAAAACTGGCAAAGAGCCAAATTTTATGTGATGTATCAGCCACAACATTTGTTGAATTATATATTTTATGTGTATCTCTTTGCTAAAAAACATGGAGAAAAAATTCAGAAATTTGATTGAGTGTTCTTAGCTGTGTTACTCAGTTTAGTCATCCTATGAGATTTCTTTAAATTCTTTCAAGGGCAGTGGTTTTTAGAGAGAAAAGTCCACTTTTTACATTTTCAAATAAAACTGCTTTATAATTCTGGTCATTTACTTTGGTGCTGCTATCTATTGATGGCAGAGAGAACTAAAAATCGATCTTCTGCAAAAATATTGTTAAAAATTTCTTAGTTTTATTTAAAAAAAAATTTGAAAAAATGGTTAATTTTTCAACCATCACCTTTAAACAATATGTTACCTGGTTGTAAGGTTTGGATGAAATAATATCGAAAAATTTCCACATTTCTTCCCAAAATGTTCTGAAATTATCTATGGACCATTTGTGAAAATCCCAGGTAGATTCTGGAAAACGTAAAAATTTATATTTTATAAATTTTATAGCAACGTATTTTATACTTATTTCTTAAAGCAAAATAACTTATACTGTAAACTTCAAAACTTCTATTTCAAAATGGATGATTACAGTTGTTTTTGTAAATGAGCACAAATATATAGGATATAGCCGTGGTCCTTACTACTGTGGCCTGTGAACCCCAAGGGGTCCCCGGCGCTTTTCTAGGGGATCCTAGAAATCTTATTTAATGTTAAGATTTCCCCTTTTCTACAGACTCTGAAAGACCACGTGGAAAAATGGAAACGTGCCATCCTAAAAAGGATCACTTAACGGTCCCAATGAAAAAACTCTACTTAAACATATATTTCGATCAAAAATACGAACTTAGTTTTTATTGCTTACAACCACACACAGACATTATTATAAAAAGTCCCTTTCAAATTTTTGGGGTAACTTACAGGAAAATTTTTCCGAGTTGTCCATGAAAGTTCTGATGCCTTTCCAAATTATTTATTTATATGAAAGAACATTTTCAGCTCCTTTTTATCTTAAAAATAAGTACAGAAACTGTTTGGAAAGCGTCAAAACGGAATTGAAACTGTATTTCAAATATTACACCTCATACAATAACAATTGTAGAAGAAATGTGGCATCATCTCATTAAAAATTTTAATTAATACAGTTAGGTACACATTATTTATTTGAAGTTACTAGTTTGCAATGTTACATATATAATTAGATGTTATCTGTTTTCTTATAAGAATAAAAATAAGTGTTAAAAAGTCCATAAGTAGCAGAGTAAGTCTTAGGATTATTGAGGAACCCTTAAATCACTCAATTATGTGATGAATCCAGAGAGGGATGTTCAAAATCTTGAGGATCCGAGACGTAAGGTTGACATAAAAGTAGACCGCAGGGATTGAAAATTTTAGAACCGCTGGGCTACAGGATATTTTAGTATTGGTTTACACTGAAAAAATTAAAATTTTATGGAAGCGTGATAAAATGAAAACCAGGAACGGAATGGAAAATAATGTTTGTTTTTACCAAAATTACATTCGAGTAAAGTTTTCTTTTTGTTCAATTAATATGAATAGCACAAAATTTATTTTAAGAAATGAAAATTTCTCTTTCTATTTAAGAAAACAGTTAGCTTGAAATAGCAATAAATATTGGTGTGAAAGAAGTACAAAAATTGGAACACGTTAAAGAAAAGGAAGAATGTTTCGAATGCTTCTATAATTTTTAAATTTTTATATAATGCGAAAGCCAAATGCTAAACAATTTACAATACTAAAACATAATGCTAAATGTCGTTAAAAATTGAGCAATTTTTATGTGTGCAGTAAATATAAAGTTTTTTTTATATTTACTGTATTTTTATTATATAACAATAAAAAGGTATAAGTAGTGAATTTTAATTAATTATAAAATGCATAAAGGGCAAAAATAAAGTATTTATTGAAATGAACTTTTCAGTTAATTTTTAAAATAACGCTTAAATGTAATCGACAGTAAAGTCTTAAAATTATTGCAAAATTTTTAAGGCGTTTTATTAATTCTTTAATTATTTTAAATATTATTTTCAAAATATTTGTTTTGAATAAAAAATTAAGCTATTATTTAAGTTTATTTCCCTCCAAATTTCAACTTATAAAATTTTAATAATTCTACTAGTCTGACTACTGATTGAAAAATATTTGAAGAAAATGAACATATATGATCATAATCAAATTTATTCTTGGAGTTAAATATTTTTTATTAAATCTTTGAGGATCTATCCGCGACTGTACTAATACCTTGGGGACTCTTCTGGGGGAAAATATTTCAATTCAACCAATTTTCGCCGACCAAGAAAGCGTGATTATGTAAATGAAGTATATTATATACATTCTGTTTTCGCGAGTTTGTGAGTTGGCAAGTTGGAGTTGGCAAGTAGGAGTTATCAAAGAGTTTGCGAGTTAGTTTGTTAGTTGAAGATTGAAAGATAATGCAATTAGTAAGAGGTCTTGGAGTTGTCCAGGAAAACGGATTACACCAGTGGATCCAACAACATTGATCAATCCCGATAAATATCACCTGCAAGATTCCAGTGTAGGATCCGCTGCATAAAAAGTACAGGTATCGTGAGCTTGTTTAATTAGAAGTTAGCTTATTAGTGTGCGACGCAGTTTATATTGAGCGTATTTAAGCTATCTTAGATTCATTTGAGGGTCCGTAGTAGTATCCCCGTGTTATAGAATCTCACCTCCGCGCTCTACTATTTGATCGCCTATCTTAATTAGATTGTTATTGTGTCTGATTGATATTTTGGTAACAATACTTTAATTAGACTGAAATCATATCTGTTGATCATTCGGTTTCTCCCACACACCCAGCCGGGTTTACAGGTAGACAAGGGGTTTCAGAGTCTAACAGGAACCGAACAAGTGTTACAAGTCTAGTTTCTGCTTTTAATCTTACAATGTATAACCAGCTCTTAGCAACAAGTTATATTAATGTAAATCATAAAAAAGAATGTCTTCAATCCATATGAAAGTACAAATATAAATTGTTAAGGCACTAGTTCAAAATTTTTAAAGTTGCTCTAAGAATTGAGGTAAGATACTTGTTTCTACTTATAGAACAAGCAAAGAAACAAACCAAGTAATATATAAACTTCTGCTTTACCCATAACACATTTCCCCCGGCATTAGTTCTTGAACGACAAATATAAAGTTTTATTTTGCATAGAGGCACTGCAAAAACAGTTAAAGTCAATGTTATACACGGACTTCATTTATAGGGAGGGGTTATAGACAACAATGCAGCCGACAAGTAACATGTTTTGTGTAAAAAATTAAAAATGTATGGACTTAATTTTAGTTAATTGGTCTATGAAGAATGGGGTCCTTCTCCCCCCTTCACCGAGTATAGCCCTGTTAAACTTCATTGAAGTCAACTATACTGATGCAAAATTCTACCAAATGATACAAGAAAACTCGACTGTGTTCAATTTAAAAATAAAGTAATTTAAAAATAATTTTTAAAATTCAATTCCTACTTAGGTTAACAAAAACAATTTTTACTTTAGTTACTTTTTATTAAATAATTAAAATTAATATAAATATGTATGTACATATGACAGAGTCACAATATTAAGCGGCAAAATAGAAAGCAATTTCCCTTTCTATGTATGGAGTTGAACTATTAGTTTTGCTTATTATTATTTATTCATTCATAAAGCACATTCTCAGAAATTCACCTCAGGTAAGATTCTCAGGTAGGTTACTATTTATTCATTAATTAAGTTTAACTAATGAATTAATATTAATAACTAATGAGAATTAATATCAAGTGTCATCCACTACAAGTTTAAAAAAATGTATTTGAACTTGAATGGATGAATAGAAAGTATCTTATTAATGACTGAAAATTTGAACAAGATATATATATATATATATCTTGTTCAAATTTGAAGATCTTTTTAACTCAATTAATATTGATGATATGATAAAAACACTAGTAAAATTACATAAAGATAATTTGTTTAAAAATGTCAAATATGATAGATTTGGTTCTCTACTTAGGTTAGTTCTAAAAGAGAATTATGTTTATCATAATGGTAATTATTATCAGCAGATTAAGGGTCTACCACAAGGTGGCCCAGCTAGCAACTGTCTTGCCAATTTATATTTACATTATTTTGAAAATAGTTTCACAGACAACTTAGAATTTTACTTTTTTCTTTATATAGATGATATAATCATTTTTGGCAAGCAAGACAACTTTAAACCTAATATTAATTTTTATCCACAATATCTTAACTTAATACAGACAAATAGTAACAGTTATGAAGCAAATTTTCTTGATTTAGAACTTAAATTAAAAGATAAAATAGTTACTAATATTTATGATAAACGAGAAGACTTTAATTTCAATATTATAAAAGTACCGCATTGGGAGAATAATGTGCATGTATCTATATTCAGAAATATTATTCTTAATTACACACTACGCAATAAATTTCTAGTTTCTAATAACTCAGAAAAAATAAAAAACTAGAAACATTTTACTAAATACTGTTTAATTCAAAACTACCCAATTAATTTTATGAATAGATATTTAAATAAAGAAATTCTAAATAGTAAGGATTAAATTTCCATAGTTTTAACAGGTTAATGTTATAGATTTATTATTCTTCCTAGATAGTTTTAAATACCCCTGATTTCTAGTTTTAGATAAAATTACTTTTTAAAAATTTATTATAACTTTTAAATCATATTAAGTCTCTAAGATAATGGTAGTATGTTTACAATTCTTATTTTATTATTTCTATTCTTTTCATACTTTTGCTAAGTGCTATATTTCAGCCATTGCTTTGTTTTGAAATTGTATTTGGGTCCAGAATATGGCAATAACTTGTTTATTGTACTCAGATTTAGCGTGGGCTCTGCATTTCAGTATGCAATTTTTAGGTAAGTTACCTTTTTCTTATAATGGATTTAGATTTCCTATCCATTATTTCCAAATTGGTATTTGCGCGGTATTATTAACAGAAAGGGGGAAGGCTGGCTGGCCAAAAAACATGTTCAACCCTACCTTTATACGGAGAAATTTTTTAAGAGAAATTTTTTTGTATACAAGCTGTCCTAAGTCAGCAATGTTGATAATACTGAAGCATCCATTCTTTTGTATTTTTATATTTTACTCTGTTATTTCAATTTTTCATATCTCTTTTTAAATTCTGTTGTCTGGTTATCTAGCAATTGCTATTCTTTTAAGTATTAATCATGTCAATTCATCTCTCTCTTGTAGAGAAATTTTGATTATATATATATATATATATATATATGTAATGACTTCTTCTAACTCTCCTTAACTGTACCCCGTGAAATTATTTCCTAGTTCTTTCGCCTAAGACTGTTATAATCTTAATTTAATTGCACGCGCGCATAATCTTAATCTTAATCTAATTGCTCCCGCGCATTTGCAGCCAATCACGACTCCTGTTACAGAAGAGTCATACGACCTTCACCGCCAGTATAAAAATCTGAACACACGGTTACGCGCGTTTCTTCTCTCTTTGTGCTTTGTCTGTTTTGTCGACTATGTGTCCATGTCGCTGCTAAGTGTTACTTCTGCTTTGTGTGTGTGAAACTCCGTAAATTATGTTAATGTGACTGCCCCTGCTTTTGAGTGATGTTCAATAAACGAAAAATGAAAACTACAGTGGAGCAGTATTCTTTCAAGACATAGCTATCCCTCGACCAAATCTATCTATAAAAACCAACACCGGCCACGATGTGAAAAATCCTTTACCAAATCAGTCAACATCCATAACATATATATATATATATATATATATATATATAAAGGAGAAAAAGCGACTGACTGAATGAACTGACTAATCACGAAATCTCTGAACTATTCAACCTACAGACTTGAAATTGGTAATATGTTCTTTGATAGAGTAGACATCAACTAAGAAAGATTTTCCGAATTCGAAACGCAAGGGCATTACGGGGTTAAGGGCTTTAATAATATTGTTTCCATTTTAACTACTTGATGTCAATCTTAAATTGGGTAAGCGATTCCTTTCAGAGAGTAGAGATCCGCTACAAATGAGTTTGCTGAAATCGACCCCAAGTGGCGTTGCAGGGCTTAGGGGCGTTATAGATAATTATTTCTATTTTAAACTATTTGTCGCACTGTCTTTAAATTTGATATATAGATTCCTTTCGTAGAATAATGATCAGTTACAAACGGTTTTGTGAAAACAGACTTCTAAGTGGCGTTGCAAGGGATTAAGGGCGTAATAGATAAATATATCCGTTTTTAAACTACTTCACCTACCTGCTTGAAATTGGTAGGAATGTTCTTTCATGGAGTAAATATCGCTACAAACGGGTTGGAGAAATTGACCCCAAGGGTGTTGCGGGGGTTAAGGGCAGATATAAATAATTATTCTTTTTTAACTATTAGACTCATAGTCTTGAAATTTGGTTAGCAGATTCCTCTCATAGGATAGAAATACACTGCAAATGTGTTTTGTGAAAATCGACCCTAGGTGGTGTTGCAGGGTTCAAGGGGCGTTATTATAATTTTTTTTGCATTTTTAATTAATTGGACGCACAGTCTTCAAATTTTGCTAAGCAGATCCTTTCATAGAGTGCAATTCCCCTACAAAATGGGTTTGTGAAAACAGACCAGAAGTGGCGTTGCGGGGGCTCAAGTGGCGTTATAGACAATTATCCCCATTTTTAAACTGTTCGACGTACAGTCTTGATATTTGATAAGCATATTCCTTTCGCAAAGTAGAGAACCGCTATAAAATGGGTTTCGCGAATATCAACTACTAAGTTTAATTTCGGGAGATTAAGAGGCGTAATCGATAAATATTTCCATTTTTAAACTACTTCATCATCCTGCTTGAAAATTGGTAGGCATGTTCCTTTCATGAAATAGAGTTCCTCTAACAAAGTGTAAAATGAAAATTGACCCAAAGATGTTTGCGAGGGGTCAAGAGGAGTTACAGAAAAAATTCCTGTTTTTAATTGTTAGACCCAAATACTTGAAATTTGTTAAGCATGTTTCTTTTGTTGAATAGGGACCCACTAAGAATAAATTTTAAGCAAATCAAGTTCTGGGGGTTGCAGGGGTTACTGGGACGTATTGACAAAAAAAATTACTTTTTTCGAGCTGCAGGACTGAAATAATGAAATTTGGTTTGCATTTTTCTTTTGTTGAATTGAAATCCGCTAAGAGCGGTAATTTTGGAAAACGGCTCTCAACGGATTACGGGGATATTATAGTAAAACTTTTGCCTTTTTTCTGTTAGATTTAGACTTGAAATTGGCTTGCATGTTCAATTTACGGAGTAGAGATCCACCGAAAATTGGTTTTGCGGAATCCACTTGGTTTTTGAGTTACGAAAGAGCAAACATCATTCTATGCTTCAATTTTAGAGATTTTTTAGAAAATACAAATTAGATGAGTTCTGCCCTTTTTTTTTTTATCAACAGGTGACAGTTACATGTATAAGTATATTTTTCAATTCAATCGAATTCTTAATGCTAGGACTTAGATATCAATAATTTATACATATATATAAGCAGTAAAATTATAAAACATCATGAATACCCAACGAAGCGGCGGTAACACTAATATATATATATATATATATATATATATATATATATATATATATATATAGGAAGATTGTGAACTATAATAGTAGGAATTGAATAAGATTAAAGTTGTTTAAATGAAAACAAATACGAATTGACTCATATCAGAACAAACAGATATTTTTGAGAATCACAGAAAGAAACCATTACCGAATTGTGTGCTGTATTTCTTTTCTATTACTTTTTGAAATCTTTCCAATCCAATGGGTTTCAGCGATTTTCTGTTCCAAATGAGTTTACCTTTTCTAATGCTGGAAGTCTTGATACCATTTTGATTTACTAAAAATGACAAAAATTCTCAGTATTGTAAGAGAAATAAGAATACAAACAAGTTGATAAAATGCATGCTTCAAATTATGTAAACTATTGTTTTTTGTATGTGAATGTAAATATCTACTTAGCTTAATTTCACTGAAATTTAAAATAATAAGCAATTTGCGTAAAATAAAGCAGCTGAATAGTTAATAAACCGAAAATAGTTTTTAACGAGCCACTATTTCCAAAATTAAGTTCATAAATATATAGTAATTAATTAAATATTTTATAATCTTTTTTTTTATGATGTGCTATAAATTTTAAGCTATGTGGTATTTTAGCAAAAACAATATTCTGAATTCATACCTTGTCATCGATATCAATAATATTCCTTATAATAGAAAATAGAATGTCACATTAAATGCGATACGAATGAAAAGAATAAATTTTTTCATACGTTGATCGTATAAATGTCACACAGAACGTTTGAAAAGAAAAATTTGACATCTATTCAGTGTACGTTACTTAAATCCCACCTCTTTATTATTTGAAATCTTGATTTTAAGATACACCTGGATATTCTAACAAAATATGCACTTATATGAATCAAAGGAAATATAGAGTTTGTGAAGGTTCAGCTTTTTGATATCGGCCTGCGTGAATTCTATGCTATATTCAGGATATGTATTCTCTAGTTTGAATTTCCAACTTTTTTTTCCTTCCCTAAAAATTCATTGAAAAATATGAATTAAAATTAAAACACAAAAATCGTATTTAAACGTATGTTAAAAAAAAAATAATAATAAAAATAAATAAAAAAAAGTGTATATAATTTCCTTGCAGCATCGTAAACAGTCCAATAGAAGTGATCTATTATCTCGTGCTGCCATCTCTGTACAGAATATGTTAAAATAATCTTAAAAATGGTAAAATTCACATCTTTCCATATTTAAAATATTCTTTCTTTCTTTCTTTTTTTACAAAACCAAATGTAAATCAAAGCACCTGAAAAGTTTGTAGCTTTTTTAGAAAGGAATTTAATTAATGAAAATTTTATAAAAGTATCTGTAGACTGTAATGAAAGGGGGGAAATAATTAGGAATTTAAGCATTCTTTTAATCCTTCTATCTTTTTTTTTTTTTTTGCTTTTATTTATTTTGATGCATACAGATATAATACTGTACTAAAGAAAGCAGATGTAGAAATTTTTGGAGAAAATAATTGACATATAACATAAAAGAATAAAATAATTATTTATTAAGTTTTAATGTATCGCTATCGGAAGAAAGTTTTTGTTACATAACAGATTACACAGAATAATCGAAAAGAATAATAATGATAAATTTTGGGTAAAAAATATTAACTTAAAACTTTTTTATAAAAGCATTTGATAAAAAATATAATTGAAATTTGGATTTTTCTAAGAAGTTAAAACAATATTCATTATCAACTATTCGAAACTGAATGCATACCAATGACTGTTTTTAATTCAAAATACATCAAACACATTCAAATTAGAATAAAATGAGAGTGAAAAATCATCAGAATTTACATTCAAAGCAATATAGTTCATGAATGTTTGAAGCGTATTAAAATGACTAAGATGAATCACCCTACAAATTTATTTAAGAGTTTTGATTATGTTGGTAAAATATTTAATAATTATTATCACAACAATATTTTGTATTTTTAAGTGAGAAAAAATTTCATTTTGTTTTGAGATGAATGAAAGAAATATTAGAGCGAAAAATAAAATTTCCAGAGAAGAAAATTTATTTCTCACATTTATGTTATTAAAACTATTATTTCAATCGTTAATAAATAAGGAATTTTAAGTTATAAGTAGGTACTCGAATAATTTTTAGAACATTATCCTCACTGCACCTGAAGCATTTTCTTTCTATTCGTTCGATTCATGAAATATTTCCTCTTGTGCAGCACCCTGAATCATATCAGCTTCAAGGTTGCCGACCTTTGTTTTAGAAGCAAATTTTAAATTAATTTCTTTTTATTATATATTAGTTTTACATTAAATGATGAAATATATCTGTAAGACATCTAATTAAAATATGCAGTATTTCTGACTTCTAAGCTTTGATATAAACAATTATGTAAGATATTTAAAAAATTTACAATTTTTTACTTTTGTAAAATCATTATATAAAGAACAGTGATATCAATAAATAACAACTTTCATAAAAACTATTTAAATTTATAGTTATTCATGCCATTACACTTCCTTTACATAAAATTATAAAGATCTTTCATAAGAAAATTTGTGATTTGTTAAACTGATTATGAAAAGTTCTTCTTAGAGATAGTTATTGCAAAATGTAAATATCATTATTATTTAAATGTAAAATAATTGTAATTTTTTTATGTGGAAAATAAAATTTTTAATTATTTTTATCTTATTCAAATAATTAGACCAACAAAAAGCTTTATATCCGAATAAAATTTAGATTTATTATATTATTTTTATCTATCACCTATCACTCTTCTAGAACATACAGTAATTTATTTATTACTATTAATACCAATAATATTTCAGAAAAATTTTCAATTGAAAGATTTAATGAAATTGGATTCAGTTATACAAAACTGAAGTAAAATATTTAAACTTAATACAGTAATACAATATCCAAACGCATTAATATTGAAAAAATAATTATTTATATTATAAAATGCATGATGTTAATCAGCATAAAATTAATGACAGAGAAAACATAAGTTTCTAATTAGGATAAATATCTGGGGATAATATTCAGTAATTTTACTACCATTTACTTAATAAGTTCATTACTGATTTACATTAATGCTTATACAGTAGAACGTCGTTTATCCAAACGTTTATTTTTCGGAGCGTCAAATATCCGGAACAGTTTTTTATTTGTCAACTACATGTACTGTATATGAAACGGATGAAGACGAGGACAATAACAACAACGAATGTAGCAAGGGTCCATCAAATACTGACGCTTTTCTGCGTTAGAGACAGACTTGGAGTGGTACGTTCTACAATCAGAGTGCTGTCCTACTCAACTATTGCTGCTCAAGAGAATCAGAGACATTGCAGCGAGAAAACGAAGGTCTACAATGGTACAGCGAAAAATAGGTGACTATTTTCCATAATAAAGGTAAAATTGCGACATTTTGCTCCTATTTTGCTTTTTCTTCAAGCACATTCTCCGCATGTGATGGTTTTCAATATTCGTAAAGTGTCCGGTTTCATATATTGCATAGATCGCATTCGGTTATTGGTTATACAAACAATCACATATCCGAACGGTGTCTGGTCCCAATTGATTCGGATAAACGACGTTCTACTGTAATTTATTTAAATGAAAATGAAATTCTAACTAAGAATAAAATTAAGATACAGTTAATTAAAATTCGCAAAAAGTTTAATTCTGCAATTGATTAGTATACAGCTAAGGAGATTTCAAAAATATTTCATAATTGGTCTTACTAGAGTTAGTGATCCCGTTCATTTTTCAATATTTTTTTTTCAAATTAAAAACTTACACACGTTAAATATCTAAGAATAAGTTAGAAGAATATGAATTAAAACATAAATGCCATAGAAATCTTAAATATTGACGAATAACAACTGGATCTTCCCTTAAAGAGAGACGTGTAATACAGTTGAATGATTATGAAATACTTTGAAAGGAACTCTTTTTATCAATGAAAAATAAAACAAAAAAATTCGATTATCTATTCATCCTTCAGAAAATTCTTTGCCTTGCTTTTGACATCTCAAAAGACGTGTTAGAATTGAGAAGCTGTGCTATTTCTGGTATCTTGATTGTCCTGAAGCACTTGCTTCTCATCTTAATTTTGTTGAAAGAGCATTGTAAAAACAGAAGTAAAAATAATAATTTGACCTTTTTGAGAAAATTTATTGAACTGACAGAGAGTCTCTGAACTTCTTAAATTCAGACATTTAATATTTAATATTTTTTAAAATAGTTATAGTGTGATTTTAAAAGTAAAAAAACTGACTCCACACATGTGAAATGTAACTTATTTGTATTCATATTCATCTGGAATAATGCAATATTTTACAGTATTGTATCTCATAATTCTAAGCCACTGTCTCTTGAACTGATATCCAAACTTTGACCTTATGGGGAATGATGACTTTCGAAGCATAATTTATTGTTTAAGTTAAAATATACTACAAAGGAATTAATGGAAATTGTGAAATGTATATTGCTGTAAACGTTATGTAACAAAAAAGTAATGATAACCTTATATGCTTTCCTTTCTCAGTTATAGAATGTTCATATATAATCTGAGTTTTTAATAAGTCACAAATTTTTTATATTTTATCAATCATATACTTGTATATTATTGGAAAATATCAAATCTCTATAAAAAATGTTATTATTTTTATTTATCCAAATGCCCGTGCTTGGCTTTTTGACCATTTGACGCCAAGTCTCCCAGTACTGACAGACGATGTCGTCAGTCGGGTATTCATCGAGTCCAGTGTATTGGAGCAGATGGTTGCCATTCAGTCTGGCATGGCCGCAGAGTGGGCAGGCACCGTTAGCAGCCTGGCCAAGACATTGGAGGAATACTTTCAAAAATTCATGTCCGGAAGTTAGAGGAAAGTAGGCAACACAGCCTCGGCAGTCTCCAGGTGTCTCGGGACTGGACCCACAAAGGCCAGAGTTTCCCATGGCTTTCCAAGGCTCTTGGTTTTTTTGGGTCTTGACAGTATATTTTTCAATGTGTGTGAAAATAATGCTCTCTTTTGAGGGTCAATGGAACTTCCGGTTGTGACCACTCGGCTCCCTACTTGACTTTTTCGTCAGCTCTCTCATTGTCGGGGATCATAACTTGGGATCCATTGTAAGGCCACAGTCCAGCCCCATATGTGATTAGCTCCACAATCTTAGTTCAACACTGAATTGTGTTAATGCAGTCAGTTGGTGTATTACTGTTTAAAGCTAAAATTGAAGCCTTGGAGTCAATAAAAAAGACAACTTTTGCACGAGTTAGGCCAGCAGCTAGTAATTATCAAAAATGGTTTTAATTTCTTTTTAAAAATTTGTTTCCGATCAATTGCAAACCAAAAGCCAGTCTTAGAACTATAACAACTAAGTTTTTTATTAAATGAAAAAAAAAATTACAAGATCATTTACAATTAGTTATAGTAATCTTATTCCTTAAATTAGTGTTCTGATGTATTAATGTTCTTGTTTCTTTAAAACTTACACTCTCAGAGATATTTTTATTTCCTATTTATTTGATAAAAATTTATTCCCATTAAATTTGGGGTTACCACCGTTGAAAGGGAGAACAGTGGTCCAGAGAGCTAATTGTGATAAAATTTTTAGTTGAATAGAATTGTTTTTCATGTTCTTGAAAAGGGCTTATTAATAAGATATATTTACTGTAAAGAAAACCATAAGGTTTATCTTATAATTACAGACTTATCTATTATAATAACTTTATTAAGAAGTTTCTTGAAGTATTATCTCCTTGGCCATTCTTTGAATTATTCGAAGAGGTTAGGACCAATGGAGATATTGAAGGTTTGCTCACATTTTTGATTAAGTATCTACCCTAACACCTCACAATAAAAACAACTTTTCCATAGAAAAGCAGAAATATTTTCAAATGGGTTTTCGGTATTCATCACCCCTATCTATTCTTATTCAGGTAAGATTTTATCTTGATAAAAGGTTCCAGTTACTTGAAAGAGAGCCATTTGTTTTCTCCATGACTATTCTAATGAAGAGTATTATCACTAATTGAGAGAAATATTTACAATTCTATCAAATAATTTGATAATATGTTTATATTTTAGATTTATCGTCAAAAGTTTTATTTAGTTGTGATAAAACTCTAGGGCATGCAGCATTTCGAAGCATTTCTCAGATTTGAAGATAATCTTTTTTTCTTTTTTGTTCCGTATTTTAACTCAAGTTCTGTTTGGTATATAGCAGTGATTCTCAAACTGTGGGGCGCGCCTCTTTAGGAAAGTATGAGCATATGAAAAAAATTAATTAAAATATTATTTATAAAAATTATTAATTTAATGAAAGAAAACAAAACAAAATATACATTATGACATAGTACAAAACATAAACATTTACTCTGATAAAATATACTTATAAATTTGCTGAACAATGAATTTGATGATTAATTTATCAATACTCAATTAATTAAGAACAAGTTCAATGATTACTTGCATAGGTAAAGCAATAGACTATACTATTTTTCTACTGACATTTGTACTCTTAGAAATGGAGGATTGAGGAAACAAAAATTTATTTTAATTCAAAATTATTTTGAAATCTGATCCAATTTAAAAATTAGAAAGAAAAAGTAACATAATATTTATCCTATTAACTAAAAGTAATTTACTTTAAATATCTATTATTTATAAGCAACGCATACAAAATTTAATACATTATCTTGATAATTCGTACGGTTTAAGGTCGTGTTGCAGCTTTAGTGTCAAAATACATTATTATTGCATTCAATACATTATTATTGTAGAGAAGGGGGCATGATGAAAATTATGATTAACTCTTTCCTTCTCGCTTCTGTCAAAATCACGGGGTGAAGTTTCTCCCTCTATTTATCGTGCCCATTATATTTCAGGGATGGAGTGTTCAAAAGCAACGCGCTAAAAAGATTAAAACTATCTATTTCTTATGCCAGGAATCATATTTATTTCTCACCAGATGGCAATACCAGATTATTAGTAACGTGTTTAGAGATAATTATTTTATTTTTAACTAATGTTAGCTCACAATCAAACAAATATATTGGTGATATGTTTCTGTAATCTTAGCTCAGTAATTTACCGTAACCATAGCTATATATATATATATATATATATATATTATATATATAAATATATATAATATTTATATATATAAAATAATATATATAATATATATAATATATATAATCAAAATTTCTCTACAATAGAGAGATGAATTAACATGATTAAAACTGAAAAGAATTGTAATTGCAAGATAACCAGAAAACAGAATTTAAAAGGAGATATGAAAAATTTAAATAACAGAATTAAATATAAAAATATTAAAGAATGGATGCTACAGTATTATTAACATTGCTGACTTAGGACAGCTTATATACAAAAAGTTTTCTTAAATATATATATATATTTAATATCGTATTCATTATGGTGTTAGCCAGGAAGTGGAATTGGATTCTACTATAAGTGTAAATGGATCTGAGAGTGATTCTGAATAACTGAATTTTTTAGAATGTTCGGTTAGGGAATCTGAGAGCAGTGATGATGGATCTGTACTGTTACGTGTGATGTTAACCTTTTTATCTCATGCTTTGAAATTTATCTCACAAGGAAACATTACTAATGTGTTTTAACATTATGCATGTGTGATAAAATTCTCCTTTGATGTTTAAAACACATGTTTTTCAATTTTTTCTCTTTGCCGAGAAACCAACATTCATTCATAATATCCCTAAATGTTGGCTTTTCTTAAAAATTTAATTTTTTGTATTTCGAGCTAAAAATTCTCCCAAAATTTAAAACAAATACATATATTGAACAATGTTTAGTTTTATATAATTTTGTTGAATAGAAAAAATACGCACTTTCATGACCATTTTCTTAAAAATTATGCGACCATTAAGGGGTTAAAAATTGGGTCACATATATTGAAAGTTTGAAAAGCACTGGTGTACGGCAATCGTCATTATTCAGAAGTGCGTTTGAAGAAAGATAGAGTAGGATTTGAACCCACAAATCGAGTTGAATATTGTTAGCCACAAAGTGGTCTGAGTATAAAAAAATATCCGTTATATAAATCTTAAGATTGACTCACTAGGAAAATTTTGGGATAACAAATTTAAAGTTGTGTAACTGTTAGAAAATTAAGTTTGTGCAGTAATATACAATAAAAAGTAAAAAATACATTTCAGTATATATTCTATATATATTAACTACTATTTAAAAAAGAACAAGCAAGGTGAACAAATATTCTTTATAACAGATTCCTCTACTTTATTTGTACTTGATGTCACACTTTATTTAAGCGAGAGTTTTGCATTTCAGTTTACAGAAACTGATATAATTTTATCCGTGAACTCTAAGCATTCATTAATAATTTAGGAGCGGGTATTACATTTATTATCTTTTCCTAATGATATTAAAATGATACCTTTTTAAAATTAAATATTGGAAAATTAATTAGACGAGGCACACGCACACCTTTAATTCTTAGAATAATCTTATATCAGCTGAAATGTATATATATATATATATATTCTTTTAAGAAATTGCATTGGATAAAGTTCCAATTCCCTTTTAGAATT